>WITN01000384.1:0-80140 GCA_015025155.1 Lactarius quietus | reverse complement strand
ATCCCATGCGACCCACTGGTTGTCCGAGTCGGAGTATCCTTTCCATTTGATGAGGTACTGGAGTTTGCGCCCTCGTCCTCGTCTTCTCAAGTCTAGTACCTTTTCAACTTCGTATTCTTCCACGCTGTCTACCAAATCTGGTGGTGGGCGCTGATATTGACGCCATGAGTTGCCGTTTCTTTGTAGGGCGTAAGGAGATCTATGTGAAAGACATCATGGATGCTCCACTGCGTGGGAAGTTCTAGGCGATAATTGACGGGAGACATCACCTGTTTGATGATGAATGGCCCATGTCTTCTGGGCGCAAGCTTCGTGGTTGGCTGGTTGGTTCGTAGGTGACGTCCTTCTAGCCAAACCTTGTCTCCTATCTGATATTGAGGTGTGTCATGGTGTTTGACCCATGACCGTTGCGCCTTCTGCATTTGTCCTTGCGCTTGTTGTCTTATCTCCTTTAATTGTTCTAGTCTTGCCTCGACCCGGGGTATTGATGAGACCTTATCTGTCCAATTGGCACGAGGGTGATATCCCATTAGCAACTTGAATGGAGATTCTCGTGTGGACTCGTTGGTCCAATTGTTGTGTGAGAATTCGGCTAACGCGAGATAGTCGGCCCAATTGTCTTGTCTTTCATTAACCCAAAAGCGGAGGTATTGTTCCAACCATTGGTTGCTTCGTTCCGACTGTCCATCGGTTCGCGGATGGTAAGCGGTGGATATGTTTTGTTGAATTCCAAGAGTCGGCATAATTCCCTTGTGAATTTTGACGCGAACCGAGGATCCCGATCGCTAATGATTTTTGATGGTAGTCCGAACCTTGCTAGTACGTGTTTCGCGTAAAGGACGGCCGTTTCTTCCCCTGATATTTCTTCTCTGCATGGTATGAATATCGACGCTTTTGAGCAATCGTGATCTGTGACGGTGAGTATGGAGTCATATCCGCGGGATTCGGGTAGTTTGGTGATGAAGTCGAGTGCTACCACTTCAAACGGTGTTGCTTCTGCTTTTGGAAATATTGGTTGTAGGGGTGCTTTCGTGGTATGTGTGTTAACCTTGCATCGTTGGCATTCGGCGCATCCCTAACGTAGTCGGCTATGTGTTGCTTCATCATGGGCCACCAGTAGTATCGCTCGATTAGTTGTGTCGTTCGATTTATTCCTGGATGTCCGTAAATAGGTGGGTCGTGGTGTGTGGAAATTACTTCTCTGATTTCTTTGTTGTACCCGTGACCACTAGCCGTTGTCCCTGGTACCACCAGAGCCCGTCGGCTTTAATCAGTTTGTGTGGATCTACCCACTTGCGTATCTTTTGTTCATCTTGTTGTTGGCTAGTGATAGCGTTCCGTATGAACAATCTGTTTGGTAGTACCGTGACGCTTTCGTTGTCTTTCTCTCCTTGGTCCGTAATCAGGTCGTCGAGAGAGGGCGTCCGCTCTTCCGTTTGCTGTCCCCTTGACATGGTGTATCTCGAAGTTGTATTCCGCTAGCTCCAATACTTCCCTAGCAATCCTTCGACTGATTTTCTGGGGATCCCGCCAGTATCGTAGATTAAGGTGGTCGGAGAATATCCGTACCTTGTATGGCGATCCAGCTAGTAGATTGTCTCCAGTGTCGTAGTGCTTTTACGATGGCTAGCAACTCGAGATTGTATATGTCGTAGTTGCGCTCCGCGGCGTTGAGTGTTGCTGAGTAATACCCGACGGGGTGTCGCTTCCCGTCTGGTTTCTTTTGTAATAGTACCGCTCCTACTGCGAATCCGGATGCGTCAACTTCTAGATCAAATTGTTGTGTTTGATCAGCGTGCGCTAGGATTGGTTCTGTGGTGATTCGTTGTTTGAGTGCGTCAAAGGCCGTCTGTTGTTTTGTGCCCCATTGCCATGGTTCGTCCTTGCGTGTTAATTCATTCAGTGGTTTGGCAATGTTGGCGAACCCTCTAATAAACTGCCGATAAAAATTGCAAATCCCAGAAATGAGCGTACGTCTTTTACGGACGTCGGGGATGGCCAGTCCCGTATACCGGAAATTTTAACGGGGTCCATACGTGTTACCCCTCTTCAAGGATTACCCCCAGGTAATCAATGCTGGACGCGTTGAAGACACATTTCTCCGGTTTGAAAAGAGGTCATGTTTCTGGGCGATGTCAAGTACGTCGCGGACCGCGTCTTGATGGTTTTTAATTGCTAGCGGTTGGCGCTTTGTCGCTATTGCAATGTCATCCATATAGACTCTGATGGTGGTGCCTCGTAACTCGTGTTTTGCGATCGTTGGTCGGTAAATTTCATTCATGAAGCTTTGGAATGTGGCAGGTGAGTTGCACAATCCGAAGTACATTACCGTTGGTTCAAAAAGGCCGCGTCGTGTTTTGAACGCCGCCTTGTGTTCATCGCCCTCTTTGATTCGTATATTATTATATCCCTGTCGAACGTCTAGTTTGCTGAATATCTGTGCTCCCCCGAGATCTCTGATGAGGTCGTCTATGAGGGGTAATGGATACTGATTCCGTATTGTCCACTCATTGATCCGCCGATAGTCCTGTACTGGTCGTAGCTTTCCGTCCTTCTTTTTAATGAAGAAAAATGATGATGCGTACGGAGATTTGGAGGAACGAATGTATCCTTTTGCGAGTTGTTCGTCGATAAATTCGTCCAATGCCGCGTCTTCTGTTTGTGTCATTGGATAGACTTTGCAATCTATCACATCGGGTACCCCCTTTTTAAATTCGATCGCATGATCGCAACTTCTTCTTGGCGGGAACCTTTTTGATTCTTCTTCACTGAATACTTTTGCAAAGCATTGGTATTCCTTCGGTATTTTGACTTGCGTCGTGTATTGTTGTGCATCGATAGCAAGTTCGACCGCTGATCGTCGTCTGTATATTTGTTCTTCCATTGTTGTTAGAACTTGTTGTTTGGCATCTTCTGTGAAGATCTGAGAAATTTTTGTATCTTTCTCTTCTTCGTTTAGCAGTCGTGCCAAAACTGCTCTTCTGTCGCCTGGGTTGATTGTTCGTATTACTATGGGGAGTTGCTTTTCATCGATGGTAGCATGTCGCCAGCTGAATCTTGGTTCGTATGTTGCGAGCCATGGATACCCCAGTAGTAAATCTTCTTTTCCTATGTCTGTGATGAGGAAACGCATTTCCTTCCTTGTTCCTCCTGTTTCCACATTAAGCGTGACGTAGTGTGTAATCTGTCCCGCTTTATTAGTGGTATCGTCAATGTTGTATATGTTTTTGGGCTTATCTAGTGCCCTTTGTCCCAGCCCCATTCTTTTGACGAAATTTGGGTGTATAAAGTTGTCGGTGGCTCCTGAGTCCACTAATGCTTTTATGTCGGCCATGTTGTAACTTGCGCGAATTGACACTGGTACTTTCATAGAACGGTAGCGCATAATGTACACAGAGTTACAACGTGTTGCCCTTACCCAGGCCGCCGGGTTTAGGCACTTCCAAAATCCTGTCCCACTAATTGTTGAAGGACCAGGTCCTTCACTTCTTCGTCGTCTCCTGCTACTCCTCGGAGCCATTCCGCTGCCTTTTCTTCTTTAGTTGACGCGGTTTCGGCTGTTCGTGTTTGTGTGTTTCGGTTTCGTCGCGGTTGTCGGCAGTCGCGACTGATGTGTCCCATTTTCTGGCAGTTGTAACACTGCGTTTGACTGTGGTCACGTTTGAATTGCCTCTGTAGGAATCCTCCACGTGGTGGAAATGGTGGACGTGGTGGATTATCGTTGCGTTTGTAGTTTTGGAGTACATCCTCTGCTCCTGCCAGCCGTCCTCGCACTCGATCTGCAGATGTATCCATTCGGTCATCGTTTTGGAGGGGTGCTAGTAACTTAGCTAATGCTCCTCCCGGAGCTCGTCCTGGTTTGAAGGCATCGAGGTTACCTCTGACAGTTTGCATGTGAATCCATTTCTGTTGCCTCTTTAAGGCGGATTCTCTCCATTCTTCATAGTTACGGGGGTCGTCATGTTGATACATTGTTTCGTACAATGTGCGCGGTAGTCCTCTTGTGAAATATTTGAGCGTTTGTTCGGCATTGATATTGTATCCTGCATGCCGGACCAGCTGTTCGAATGTGGCAATGTAATCGTCGATTTTTCCTTCTTTCATGTGTATGCCCGCGTCAAGTTGGGCTTGCGCTCGTTCCTTGCTAAGCACGTCCCCGAATTGTCGTTGGAACGCGTGTAACAGATTCTCCCATAATCTGTTGTCAAACTGGCTGGTCCCTGTAGCGACTTCGTTAACGAGCCACCTGCTTGCGGACATTACCCATTGGTTCACCGTGTTTCCTTGGATATACGTGAGGAACAGCATCGCTTTTTGATATTTGTTTATCATGGCGGAATGATTGGCATTGACCCCCGCGTAGACTTCCCATTGGAGAATGAAGGATTCGGCTTGCCCTCTGTTTCCTGTGAATGTGGGTGGTGGGTTGCCAATAAATTTATCGTTTCCTCCTTGGGGTGCTTGTTGTATCCCCCTCCTGGTTGTCCTCCTCCTGGCGGTCCTCCTCCTGGCGGTCCTCCTCCTGGCGGTCCTCCTCCTGGCGGTCCTCCTCCTGGCGGTCCTCCTCCTGGCGGTCCTCCTCCTGGCGGTCCTCCTCCTGGCGGTCCTCCTCCTGGCGGTCTCCTTAGTGGGGGAAAAGGTCGGTTGTCTGGCGATGGTATCCTGTTCCTGTTGAGTCGGAACTCGTAAAACATATCAGTTCCTTCAGGGATACTTGGTGCGTCAGGGACATCAGGTCCCATGGCTCTGTTAACGGCTTCCATGTCCTCTGGTTGTAGTTGTTGAACGTGACCCGTTTGCTCATTGATGACGAGTCGGGGTGGCGATACTTCTGTTTGGGTAGTCATGTAACTGTATGGAATTCCTCTGATTGGTTCGGGAATATGTAACTCAGCTGTTTGCGCGGCTAGTGCGTCTACCTCGGGTGATTGTACTGCAATTTCTTCGGGTTCTGGCACTTCACTTCGTGGAGTTGGTGATCGTTCGCTCGTATGGCTTGATGTGGTCTGCGCCTCTGCTCGTAGTTGGAATTCGGTCCTTGGTGGTTCCGACTCCAGATCCTCTGGTTCTTGCCCGTCTATAGGTCCTTGTTGATCGATTGGTCGTGCGTCGATCAATGGTACGTTTATATGTAAGTCGTCTGCCGCTGGTCGTGTTGCTTCAAAATAATTGTTGGTATTGCTCCACCTGAGTTCGACCCAGCAACAGCGTTCTCTGTTGAATACTACGGGATGATACCTTTGCGCGGTAGCTGCTTCCGCGTAGTATCCTGTGTTGTTCTCGTCGGATCTTCTGGTGTCTGGTACGTGTCGCCACCTTACTCGTCCGATAAGGTATCGAGTGGGTGCGTCTCGTTCCCTTGTGTTGATACGGTAGGGTACGAAGTCCCAACCGTCTTTGGTATTGAGAGTCGCCACGGCGTTCGGTTTATTGGAGCTTGAAGTTAATGTTACGTGCGAGCTGCACGTGAGCCTGACTTAGGCAACGTAAGGTGAACGCGGTGACTCAGCAGCTAGTTAACTCTTGCACAGAGGCAGAGTATCGTCTCAACGCGCGAAGGCGGAGTCTTGCTTCTTTTTAGATCGCAACGCGGCCTTGACAAGGCGAAGGAAGAGAGAGAGAGAGCTTCCTTGATTCGATGTGAGAAGTGTACAAGAACTTCAAGCTGTCGACCACAACAGTCGACAGCTTCCTTATAACGGTAAGTAACACGCCACTACTACTAGTCACAACGTACAACACACGACAAATACTACTATGATCTGTAAGTCGTTTACGAAGAGCATCAGTCACCACTCATCATCGTACAGTAAGTGATCAGTCATCAACCATAGTCTCCGTCATCGTACAGTAAGCAAGCGATCGCCATCATCCATCATCGTACAGTAGGTAGTCATACCGTAATTGTCTTGTTATGCCTTGTCCCCTGGATTATCGGCTTAGGTCAGATACTTGCTATGACCTGGGACGTTACAAACAAGGACCAATAGACGGTCAAGAAACGAACGAACTCGATTCGGAACCACCAAGGACCGAATTTCTACTACGAGAAGCATCACCGGTAGCATCAAGCCACACCAGCGAACGATCACCAACCCCACGAAGTGTGGAACCCGAAGATACCACAGTACAATCACCGGAGATAGACGCATTAGCAGCGCGAACAGCTGAGTTACATATTCCCGAACCAATCAGAGGAATACCATACAGCTACATGACTACTCAAACAGAAACAGAGGTATCACCACCTCGACTTGTCATCAACGAACAAACGGGTCACGTACAACAAATACAACCAGAAGACATGGAAGCCGTAAACCGAGCCATGGGACCAGACGTCCCTGATGCACCAAGCATTCACAACGGAGCCGATATGTTTTACGAATTCAGGATCGATCGCAACAGAGTACCATCACCGGAAAATAGGCCATTCCCGCCATTGCGACCACCACCAGGTGGAGGACCACCAGGTGGAGGACCGCCAAGAGGAGGACCACCAGGAGGAGGACCGCCAGGAGGAGGACCGCCTCTAGCCGGACCAGCAGTAGCCCACAATGCACACCAAGGGGGGAACGATAAATTCATCGGTAACCCACCACCTACATTCACAGGACAAAGATCACAAGCTGAGGCCTTCATCCTGCAATGGGAGGTCTACGCAGGAGTAAACGCAAACCACTCAGCTATGCTGAATAAGTATCAGAAAGCTATGTTGTTCCTCACCTACATCCAGGGAAATGCGGTTAACCAATGGGTTATGTCCGCAAGCCGGTGGCTCGTAAACGAAGTAGCCATGGGGACCAATCAATTCGACAACAGGTTATGGGAGAACTTGCTCAACGCCTTTCAACGGCAATTCGGCGACGTTCTCAGCAAAGAACGAGCGCAGGCACAACTAGATGCCGGAATACACATGAAGGATGGAAAAATCGACGATTACATCGCCCAATTCGAACAACTCGTTCGACACGCGGGATACAACATTAACGCTGAGCAAACACTCAAGTACTTCACCAGAGGACTACCAAGAGCATTGTACGAGACAATGTACCAACACGACGACCCCCGAAACTACGAGGAATGGAGGGAATCCGCCCTAAAGAGGCAGCAAAAGTGGATTCACATGCAGACAGTTCGAGGAAACCTCGACGCCTTCAAACTAAGGAGTAATACAGGAGGAACACTAGCTAAGTTACTCGCACCACTCCGAAACGACGACCGAATGGACACATCCGCAGACCGAGTTCGAGGACGATTAGCAGACGCCGAGGAAATCATGGCCAACCATCCTAGGAACACCAAGCCGCCGCAACCACCATTCCCACCACGAGGGGGATTCATCCAGAGACAATTTAAAAGAGACCACAGTCAAACGCAGTGTTACAACTGCCAGAAGATGGGTCACATCAGTCGCGACTGCAGGCAACCTAGGAGACGCCGCGATACGCAAGTACGCGCCACTGAAGCCGCACAAACCAAAGAAGAGAAAGCGGCGGAATGGTTACGAGGAGTGGCAGGAGACGATGAGGAAGTCAAAGACCTGGTCCTTCAACAATTGATGGGACAGGATTTTGGAAACGCCTGAACCCGGCGGCCTGGGTGAGGGCAATACGTTGTAACTCTGTGTACATTATGCGCTACCGATCTATGAGAGTACCAGTGTCTATTCGCGCAAGTTATAACATGGCCGACATCAAAGCATTAGTGGACTCCGGAGCCACTGACAATTTCATCCACCCACAATTCGTAAAACGGATGGGTCTGGGACAACGGGCATTAGATAAGCCCAAAAACATTTACAACATCGACGATACCACTAATAAAGCGGGACAGATCACGCACTATCTTACGCTTAACATGGAAACAGGAGGAACTCAAAAAGAACTGCGCTTCCTCATCACCGACATAGGAAGAGAAGACATACTGTTGGGATATCCTTGGCTCGCAACTTACGAACCAAGGTTCAGCTGGCGACATGCCACCATTGACGAAAAACAGCTCCCTATAGTACTGCGATCAATCAATCCAAACGATAGAAAAGCAGTACTCGCAAGGTTGCTCCGCGAAGAAAAAGATGACGAACAAGTGTCGCGAGTGTTCACAACGGACACAAAAGAACAAATCGTGACAAAAATAGAAGAACAAGTATATGGACGACGATCGGCGGTCGAATTGGCAATCGACGCCAAACAATACACCAAAGAAGTCCACATACCAAAGGAATACCAAAAATTCACGACGGTATTCAGTGAGGAAGAAGCAAAGAGGTTCCCACCAAAACGAAGTTGCGACCACGCAATCGAGTTCAAAAAAGGGGTACCAGATGTAATTGACTGCAAAGTATACCCGATGACAAGGGTCGAAGACGCAGCACTAGACGAGTTTATTGACGAACAAGTGGAGAAGGGATATATTCGTCCCTCAAAATCCCCGTACGCATCGTCATTCTTCTTCATTAAAAAGAAGGACGGAAAGCTACGACCAGTACAGGACTATCGAAAAATCAACGAATGGACAATACGAAATCAATATCCGCTCCCCCTCATTGACGACCTGATCAGGGATCTTGGAGGAGCGCAAATATTCAGCAAACTCGATGTCCGACAAGGATATAACAACATCCGTATCAAGGAAGGGGATGAACACAAAGCTGCGTTCAAAACACGCCGCGGACTATTCGAACCAACAGTCATGTACTTTGGCCTGTGCAACTCACCGGCTACATTTCAAAGTTTCATGAACGCCATCTACCAACCTACGATAGCAAAACACGACGCACTCGGAACAAAGATCAGAGTTTATATGGACGACATCGCCATTGCAACCAAACGACAACCATTAGCAACCAAGAAACACCAAGAAGCAGTCTGCGACGTACTCGCAGTCGCTCAACAACACGACCTTTTCTTCAAACCCGAGAAATGCATCTTCAACGCCTCCAGTATCGATTACCTGGGGGTAATCCTTGAAGAGGGGGTAACACGTATGGACCCCGTCAAAATTTCGGGTGTTCGCGACTGGCAGTCACCAACATCCGTAAAAGACGTACGATCATTTCTCGGTTTCTGTAACTTTTACCGGCAGTTCATCAGAGGATTCGCTACCATTGCCAAACCACTAAACGAACTAACACGCAAGGATGAACCATGGCAATGGAACACCAAACACCAGGAAGCATTCGAAACGCTCAAACAACGAGTAACAACAGAACCCATCCTCGCACACGCTGACCAGACACAACAATTTGATGTGGAAGTAGATGCCTCAGGATTCGCAGTCGGAGCGGTCCTGCTCCAAAAGAAGACAGACGGAAAACGACATCCAGTAGGATACTATTCGGCTACACTCAACGCAGCCGAACGCAACTACGACATCTACAATCTTGAACTATTGGCTATCGTAAAAGCGATAAGAAATTGGAGACATCTGTTGGCGGGATCACCACACAAAGTACGCATCTTCTCAGATCATCTCAACCTACGATACTGGCGAGACCCTCAGAAGATCAGTCGCCGGATCGCCAGAGAAGTACTAGAACTAGCGGAATACAACTTCGAGATACACCATGTCAAGGGGACAGCCAATGGAAGGGCCGACGCGTTGTCTCGGAGGCCTGACTACGACCAAGGAGAAAAGGATAACGAAAACGTCGTCGTACTGCCAAACAAAGTATTTATACGAACCACAAGTACACGACAAGATGAACAAAGAATACGCAAGTGGGTTGATCCCCACAAACTAACGAAAGCAGAAGGGCTTTGGTGGTACCAAGGACAAAGGCTCGTCATAACGGGAACAATGGAGGAAATTAGAGAAGTAATTTCAGCACATCACGATCCTCCCGTTCACGGTCACCCAGGAATAAACCGAACAACGCAACTAGTAGAACGCCACTACTGGTGGCCCACGATGAAACGAGATGTTACCGAATACGTCCGAGGATGCGCTGAGTGCCAACGGTGCAAGGTCAACACGCAAAGAACAAAAGCACCATTACAACCCATATTCCCGAAACCAGAAGCAACGCCATTTGAGGTGGTAGCATTAGACTTCATCACCAAACTTCCGGTGTCAAGGGGATACGATTCAGTACTCACAGTTACTGACCATGACTGTTCCAAAGCATCCATATTCATACCATGCAAGGAAGAAATATCGGGCGAGGAAACCGCAATACTCTACGCAACACACGTTGTGGCACGGTTTGGATTACCGTCAAAAATCATCAGCGACAGAGATCCCCGGTTCGCGTCAAAGTTCACAAGGGAACTATGTCGAATCTTGGGGATAAAACAAAACATTTCAACAGCTTATCACCCACGAACAGACGGACAATCAGAACGAACCAACCAGTGGTTGGAACAATACCTCAGACTATGGGCCAATGAACGACAAAACAATTGGGCTGACTATTTAGCGCTCGCGGAGTTCGCACACAACAATTGGGCTAACGAGTCCACGCGTGAAACACCGTTCAGATTGCTAATGGGTTATCACCCCCTTACTAACTGGACAGATAAGAAGTCACCGATACCACAAGTTGAAAAGCGACTAACACAATTGAAGGAGATAAGGAGTCAGGCGCAAGATCACATGCGAAGGGCGCAACAGTCATGGGTCAAACATCGTGACACCCCAAAATATCAAATAGGGGACAAGGTCTGGCTCGAGGGGCGTCATCTTCGAACTAACCAACCAACCACAAAGCTTGCGCCCAGGAGACACGGACCATTCAGGGTTGTCCAGGTGATGTCTCCTGTAAACTATCGACTCGAGCTTCCCACGCAGTGGAGCATCCATGATGTTTTCCACACAGATCTCCTTACCCCGTACAAAGAAACGCTGACTCACGGCGTAAACTATCAGCGCCCGCCACCAGAACTAGTGGGGACGTGGAAGAATACGAGGTCGAAAAGGTATTAGACTCGAGAAGACATGGACGCGGGCGCAAACTGCAGTACCTAATCAAGTGGAAAGGATACGCCGACTCGGATAACCAGTGGGTCCCGTGGGACGACGTACATGCGGACGAAGAGATAAGGAAGTTCCAGAACTCCAACCCAGCTGCCGAAACTCACATAAAAGCAGGGACTATGACACGACCAATCTCCACTCCAATGGCCTACATCCCCATTAACACTCTTACTCACATCGATGATCTCCCCTCTGTCAACACCCTCACCACCTACGACACCACTAACAATGTCGACGACCCATTCTGCTCCGCCGTGGAGTATGTCAGAACAACCGCAATCAACGATCAAGCTGCCCGAGACCTGGCCGAGGCTCGCCGGCGATTCCCAACACCCGCAAGCGGCCGAGTGGAGGACGATGAGGAAGGAGACCACGCTAATGAGGGAGATGATGCGGTCGTGGAGACTGGATCAGATAGTGAAGAAGACGGCGAAGGAGAGACGGACGAGGATACAGTTGCTGACAAGGCGAGTATCCTCCAGCCCTCCACCGCTGCCACATCCACTACCGCTGTCGATCGATACGACAGCGACGAGTCGTCCGATGACGACAACACCTACCACGAGACAAGGGCCGGATCACACGACTCATCCGACGAAGACCGATCCTACTATGAAGCCAGGATTGTCTGTACCCGTTGCGACAATCCCCCCAACTACTGTCACTGCGCACCTCAATACATACCACCACCCATCACAAGAATCGACGAAGTTGCCGATGAAGCCAGTGATGACGAAGGAGGACCACCGCCGGTTGCTGTCGTCTTCGGACCGATGGCGGAAGCAGGGTACGCCGCTCGCGGAGTGCTACCCTACAGTAACGCACCAATCCCATCTCCAACTACTACGCGCCGAACGAATGCGGCGAGGCGCCCTTTCCGTGCCGTATCGCCTACCCCCACAGGATTCACCCTCAACAACGGGATGAATTGGGTGCCAATGGTCATCGAGCACGAGGGTCGACGGGTACCGGCAAGATACATCCGAGTTCGTATGCTCGACAACCCAGAGGTCTTCGGGACTATGGGGAGGTACGAGCCCATTTATAGGGGGGACATTCACGCAGAACCATGCCGGGACATGGGACCCGCAGCTGAGTACAATCGTGACGAACTCAAATACTTCCGAGCTGACTTCCGGGGAAAGCGCCAGGTAGACGAGGCTCTCGCCAGGCTAGGGGACATATCCCTGCAGGCTGAGGTGAGACGCTACCGCGCGTCCCAGGAAGTCATTGAAGAGCTGGAAGCCGCCATCAAACGGCTTGAGGACGACGTCTTCGTACACGTCGATCGAGCTAGGCATTCCGCGCGAAGACTCGGAAGGGCTCACGCCCTGCAGTGGGTACGTGATGAACACGAGACGGATGTCGGACTTACAGCAGTAACAAATTGGGTGGTCGAGCGTGGGCGCTCACCCTTGTGAAGGGGGTGATGTAACGTCCCGGGTCATAGCAAGTATCTGACCTAAGCCGATAACTCATGGGACATGGCATAACAGACTATTACGGTACAACGATTGGTGATCCGATGCATGCTGACTGATGATGTACTATACGCTGACTGATGATGTACTATACGCTGACTGATGGGTTTGTGATACGCTTACTGATTATACGTGGACGATTACCCAGCCGAGGAGTAGTCTTAGTAGTAGTGGCGGTCTCGCTGACGAAGGCGGACTACCGCGTAGTACTATATAAGGAAGCTATTGACTGTTGTGGTCGATAGCTTGGATTTCTTGTACACTCTCGAATTCAGAAAGCTCTTCTTCTCTCTCTCTCTCTCTTCGTCCTTTCGGACCGCGTTAGCTGGGAACAGGACTCCGCCTTCGTGCGTTGAGACGATACTCTGCCTTTGTGCTAGAGTCAGCAGATCGCTAAGTCACCGCGTTCACCTTACGTTGCCTAAGTCAGGCTTACGTGTAACACACACGCAACACACGACCTAATCTGCCAATGAGAATTGTCCATCAAGCCACAGGGGCTTATCATGAAACATACAGTACATGAGGCATATGGCCCCACATGAGTCAGAGATATCAAGACAATGAGTCAGAGATAAGAACATCATATGACTCACAAATGACATCACAATTCAAGATAACAAGATAACAAATGTCTCGGCGCAATACCAGCGCATCAGAATACATTCCATCAGAATTGACCCACAAAGGGAATTGTCCAGACCTTCGGCTATCGGGAATTCCACATCCAACCTCATGCCTACCATGGTTCTCCATAACATTCCAGAACCTTCCATCCTTGAAGTCCCATGACTTATAGCTTAGGTCAGATATGAGGCATGACCCGGGACTACACGTGATCATATCACGTGACCTTCATCCTTCCTGCAATACTTGTGCCAGCACCTGAGGGCGACTCATGAATGATCATGCCACTCACTAACTGGCATATGCGCAACGCTTCATCTTCTTCCACATAATCGTTTTCTTCTTCTGCCTCTGGCCATCCATTGGCCTGGGCCCATATGAGAGCACGTACCTCTTCTTCTTCTTCACAATATTCTGGTTGTCCAGTTACCCATGTGTGTTCTTCAGGGTAGTCTTGGCAGTTCTTCCAGTGTTCATGTCTGCACTTGCGACATTTGGTGGTGGTGGAGGGTTGAACGATGTCGCCACGCGACAACTTAGGTGGAATCGCACCCTCCAACACTTTGAAGCAGCACGACCGGCAGCAGATGACCTCAATTGCAACATACCTCAAATAGAAGCCTTACCAGTTGAAGACCAAGGGAGAATTGACGGCCAACCCAAGGAAACCGAATCCGCCCCAATATCTCCAGAACTTCAACACCAAACTCCAGCTTGATCTGATACTAGTCACACAAGCAAACGAGCAGATATGTCATCTATTCTGGCTGAAGACCCAGAACCAATCAATGTCTATGAACAGGAACCAGAGGTGGACCAAATCACCCACCAAACAGCTACGTTACATATTCCTGACCCAATTATCATGGCCACTCAAACCATGACTGAAGAACCACACCCACTTGTCATTGATGAACGAACAGGGCATGTAGTGGACATGAACCCTGAAGATTTGCAAGCCGTGCGACAAGCAATGGGTCCAGATGAACCAGACCAACCAGGAGGATTTGATTTCGATTACATCGAACCACCCCAAGATAACGAAAGAATCAACCAAGGAGAAGGACACCAAGGATAACCGTACGTAAGAAGACCCAATCCACCACCCATGGGAGGAGGCAGAGGAGGTGGAGGAGGCCCACCACCAGCAGGAGGGGGAGGACCGCCCATCGCCCCTGGACCCCCAGCACATCAGAACCAAACAAACAACAAGTTCATAGGGAACCCACCAAGCCTGTTCAACAGTGATCGATCCAAGGTTGAAGGGTTCATCCTTCAGTGGGAGGTATATGCAGGGGTCAATGCCAGTCATACTGCCATGAGGAACAAATACCAAAAAGCTATGTTGTTCCTCACCTACGTACAGGGAGACCTAGTTAACGCCTGGGTCATGTCCGCAAGCCAATGGCTGGTTCGAGAAGTGGACCGGGGAGTCAGCCAATTCGATAATCGACTATGGAACAACATCCTACAAGCCTTCAGGAGGCAATTCGCAGATGTACTCAGCAAGGAATGAGCACAAGCCCAGCTAGACGCAGGGATACGGATGAAGGAAGGAAGGATAGACGACTACATTGCACTATTTGAACAACTAGTGCGATATGTGGGCTACGACATCAATGCTGAACAAACCCTCAAGTACTTCATAAAAGGGTTACCATGGGCATTGTATGAAGCCATGTACCAACATGATGATCCAAGGACGTATGAAGAATGGAGGACGTCTGCCCTTAACAGGCAACAAAAATGGATACACATGCAAACAGTGCGAGGTAACTTTGATACGTTCAAGACCAGTGCTAACAAAAACCAATCGGGAGCACTGGCCAAGCTGCTTGCACCTTTATCAAACCCCGATGCAATGGACACATCGGCAGACCAAGTCCGAGGGAGACTTGCAGGAGCTGAAGACATTGTCAATAATCAACGACCACCTTACCCACCACAAGGGGGATACCTTCAATGGCAACAAGAAAATCGCCATGACTTTAGCCAGGTCCAGTGCTACAATTGTGACAAATTAGGACATCTCAGCCAAGACTGTCGACAACCCTGACAAAATCGAAGAAATCCTCAGATAAAGAGCACAGAGGATAGGTCGAGGACTGATGAAGACAAAGCTGAAGATTGGCTGCGAGGAGTGGCTAGCGAAGGGGATGAAGTGAAGGACCTAATCCTTCAGAAACTTATGGGGACAGATTTTTCAAACACCTGAACCCGACAGCCTGGGTGAGGGCACTTCGTTGTAACTCTGTATACATTATGCGCTACCGATCTATGAAAGTACCGATTCAGATGCAGACACATTACAACAAGGCCGACTTGAAAAGCATTGGTAGACTTGGGAGCTACCGACAACTTTGTGAGCAAACACTTTCTTAAACGAATGGGGATAAAAACAAAAACCCTAGACAAACCAAAACAAATCTACAATATCGATGATACCACAAATAAAGCTGGACAAATAACAGGCTATGTCATTCTCTGAGTCACGGTAGGAGGAAGTGACAAAGAAATGCACTTCCTGATCACAAACATAGGAAACGAAGACATCCTCTTTGGATACCCCTGGCTAGCTGCGTATGAACCACAGTTCGACTGGTGACAGGGAACCATCGCACGGGCTCATCTTCCCATTATGATCAAGATGGTCAATGCCGCTCAACGCTGCGACGTACTCACTCATTTATTGACAAAAGAAAAGGACGACATCTACCAACAACTAGTAGAAGAGGAAGCCCAGGGACGATCGGTGCACACTATGGCTACAGAACTAGCAGTAGCTGCACGACCCATGAACAACAAAGAGGTACTCCTACCTCCACAATACGAAGCATTTAAGAAGGTGTTTGACAAAGAAGCGTCTACCCGACTACCTGCAAGACAGGCATACGATCACGCAATTAACCTACAACCGGAAGCCCCAACCTTGATCAACTGCAAGGTATACCCAATGACGACCACTGAGGATGCAGCGTTGGATATGTTCATCGATGAACAACTGGAAAAGGGATACATCCGACCCTTGCAATCCCCTTATGTGTCATCATTCTTCTTCATCAAGAAAAAAGATGGAAAACTCCGACCAGTACAGGATTACAGGGCGCTCAATAAGTGGATGGTGCGAAACCAATATCCCCTCCCATTTGTAGCGTTATCACCTAACGCTAGTCCAACTTGGACTTCGTGAGCGTGGCACCACTTTGTGTAAGACAAGAACAGGTGATGTAGCTTGTCACTCAGCCTCTAGGTCACTCAAAGACACTAGGGTAGTCGAAGACTAATCCTTCAGTCGATAGACTGGACAGATGAAGACAAGATGAAAGAGATGAGGTATTCCGAATGAAGACGACAAGATGGTGATGATTCAAGAAGACCAAGCTGGAGAGCCTTGGTCTTTTACTGGACAGTTTATATACAGATACTCGCTGGCTTTAAAGCACAGCTAGAAATCCAAACCCTAGTACAGTGCTACTAGTATCGAGTCATCGTAAGTAATACAAATATCTGAAACACCAGCATATCCCAATCACCGGCGACGCGTAAGTGTCCATGACTAATAGAGGCTTACTATTGTAGTCATAACCATATAGTAAGCGTCCCGAACTCCAAGACCTTGTAATGCTGATGATGAGTAGTCTGCACGATGTCAAACCATGACATTACCCCCTTTTCAGGTAGAACGTCCATGTTCGAAAACCCAAGGGATAATCATCGCACCTTGACAAACGGACCATACACCCATATATGATGGGATTGTTGCCAGGCATCACATGGATGTACTTGGCGACAGTGATGTGACCATTGATGGTCATGCTCAGGCGATGTATCTGGGGGGAATGTTTAGTTCAAATCCATCGGGGGCATTGGCCTTGTCCTGAGCACGCTGTTGCTTGGCTCGTACTCCACCTCCTCTATAGTCTGGGAAGCAAGGGCTTTCTTTTGGTGCTCCCACACCAGCTCTTCTTCTTCGTCTCGACCTCCGTGGCACAAATGGTACCCCTTCATCTTGGGATCCCGGTACTTCGCAGGGATCTTGGTTTTCTTTGTCGGAGTCGTCCTCCCGGGCTCGGAGGATGGCACGGATGTGAATACCCCAGGACATCGCGGGGTCCATGATGACATTGGTAGGGGGGTCGACATTGATATATCGAGGCGTTGGCGGTGGTGGGACAAAGATGGGGTCGTGGTTACAAGTGCAGTTGTGGATGAGTTGTCCACAGTCATAATGGATGTGGGAGTCGTTGGAGTCAGGGTGACCTGGACACGACAGGGCGGTTTGCTTACAAGATCCACAAACTCGGACCACGTCACTGAGGTCTGAGCTGCTTGGCACCTGGACAAGCATTTGTGGAACAAGGATGTTCTCGATGCGAGTAACTGCTCCCTCTTCCACCTCTGATGAGTCTTCCTCCAGTCTTCCAACATTGTATCCGCATACATCAGGGGTTTCGGGGATGACGTCTCTGGGGGTGACAAGACGGAAGGCAGCAGCAACTTCTGTGGCAGTGGGTTCGTTGTCAACGATGAGGGAAGAGGCAATGACATTGTCAAGAGAAGAGGTGGTAGACATAGAGGTTCGAAGAAAGAACTGATGAGCATCCTCACTAGAACGAAGGGTTTTTATACGTGAAGCAATCGGAGCTTGAAGTTGTTGAAACTCAGCTAGAATGGCCAGAGCATGGACATCAGTGGCGTTGACCCACTGGTTCTCTGAGTCAGGATACCCCTTCCATTTGACAAGATATTGTTTGCGCCGTCCCCTACCAAAGTGCCGTTGGTCTAGAATCTTCTTGACTTCATACTCTTCTTCCCCATCAATTAATTCAGGGGGTGGTCTTGAGAAATTTGGTCCATGAAAGGAAGTTTCTTGATAAGGGGTGAGAAGATTGATATGAAACATGTCGTGAATGCTCCACTGTGTGGGAAGTTCCAATCTATAATTAACCAAAGACATCACCTGGACGACTTTAAAAGTGTTATGGTCGTGCTGGACCCAAGCCTGACTTAGGCAGACTACGCGGTGGAGTAAGGAAGTGGCTTAGCAATGCGTGTCAACGCGTGCAGGCGTGACGTCTTGTGATAAGGACACCTGAAAGTGCCTTCCTAAGGGAGCGATCCTCGAACCAGGTCTAGAGAGAGGAACCTGAGTAGATTCGACTTGATGATACAAAAGAGTAAAGCTGCCGACTACATCAGTCGACAGCCGCCTTATAAGTAACGCTGGTGGTATGCCTTCGTCAGCAATACCGCCACTACTACTACTATCAATAAGCCACTAGTACAACTATCGGTAATCAACATAGTAATCATGAGTAAGACGAGACGATGCCTCAGTAAGCGAGCGAGACGTCATGAGTAAGAGAGAGAGAGAGAGGCATAATAGTATATGAGTAAGTCCTAGGAGCGACTTGTCATCCTGCTTACTTGCCCAAACGGTAGATCATAACAAAAAGGACCATGTCGTTTGGGTGCAAGTTTGGCGCTTGGCTGATGAGTCCTCAGGTGCTTTCCTTCTAGCCATACTAGGTCTCCTTCCTTGAACTTGGGCGTATCTTTGTGTTTCACCCATGACTTCTGTGCCTTAATTATTTGTTGTTGGGCGTGTTCTCGTGCCTGTTTGAGTTGATCTAGGCGTAACGCCACCTGTGGAATCGGACTTGGGGTGGATTTCCAATCAGTCCGCGGGTGATGTCCCATCAGAAGGAAGAACGGAGACTGCCCTGTTGCCTCATTGGGCCAATTGTTGTGTGTGAATTCTGCCAGCGGAAGATAGAGAGACCAGTTATCTTGCTGCTCATTTATCCAAAAGTGGAGGTACTGTTCCAACCATTGGTTCATTTGTTCTGATTGACCATTGGTTCTGGGATGATAAGCGGTTGATATGTTTTGCGTGATTCCCAATTGTTTACAAAGTTCCCGGGTGAACTTTGATGTGAATCTAGGATCTCGATCGCTAATAATTTTAGTAGGTAGTCCATGCTGATTGAATACGTGTTTGAGGTATAGGGTAGCCATTTCTTCAGCATTGATTTCTTCATTGCATGGAATAAAAATAGATGCTTTGGTACAGTCATGGTCCGTGATGGTAAGAATGGAATCATAGCCCTGCGACTTGGGTAATTTAGTGATGAAGTCTAATGCAATGGTTTCAAACGGCATAGCTTCGGGTTTAGGGAAAATTGGTTGTAGTGCTGCTCGGATAGGACGAGAGTTGACCTTATGTCATTGACATTCTGCACAGCCTTGTACATAAGCTGTGACATCTTGTTGTAGTGTTGGCCACCAATAATGTTGTTCCACCAATTTAATGGTTTTGTTGATTCCCGGATGTCCATACGCTGGGGGGTTATGATGAGCTTCTGCGATCATCCTTTGCTCTGGACTTCCCTTGGTCACTACTCTTCTTCCGTTCTTGTACCAGACACCATGTATATGTTTTAATTTATGGGGGTCTACCCATGTTCGTATGATGTCTTTGTCTTGCGTATCGCTAGGATTGACTGGAGTCATTTGCTCGATTGTAAGGATACCTTCTGGATGGTTTGGCATTCCTGTCCATTGCGTAGTCGTGGTTTTTGCAAATATGTGTTCTGGGAGTACGGTGATATTTTCATTATCCTTTCCCCCTTGACCATAATCTGGTCGTCTTGATAGTGCATCAGTGCGTCCGTTTGCTGACCCTTTGATGTGATGAATTTCGAGGTTATATTTGGATAATTCTAGTACTTCCCTTGCAACTTGTCGACTGATCTTCTGGGGTTCTCTCCAATAGCGTAGATTCATGTGATTTGAAAATACCTTGATTTTATGAGGAGATCCTGCAAGTAGGGATCTCCAATGTCGTAGTGCTTTGACAATAGCTAGCAATTCTAGATCATAAATGTTGTAATGCCATTCTGCTGTATTTAGCATTGCGGAATAGTATGCTATCAAGTGTCTTTTGCCATCAGTTTTTCGTTGAAGGAGTACTGCTCCCACCGCAAATCCTGATGCGTCTACCTCCATTTCGAATGGTTGCTGTAGTTCTGGGTGTGCTAGTACTGGCTCGCTTGTAACATGCTTTTTGAGAAGGTTGAAGGTGTGTTGTTGTTGTGGTCCCCATGACCATTCGACCTTCTTTTTCGTGAGTTTGTTGAGCAGCTTGGCGATTGATACAAATCCTTTGATGAAGAGGTGATAAAAATTGCAAAATCCCAGGAATGATCATACATCCTTAACTTTGGTTGGCATTGGCCAGTCTTTGATACCTGAAATTTTGACGGGGTCCATGCGTGTTACCCCCTTTTCAAGGATTACCCCCAGGTAATCAAGCGATGGCGCATGGAAGGTGCATTTTTCAGGTTTGAAGTATAGATCGTACTTCTGTGCCACGGATAATACATCCTTGACAGGGTTGATATGGTCTGTCAAGTTAGTTTTAGTGGCTATGCTGATATCGTCCATATATACTCGGATAACCATCCCCAATTGTTCATGTTTTATGATAATGTCCCTATAGATGGCGTTCATCATAGTTTGGAAAGTGGCTGGTGAGTTAGTGAGTCCGAAGAACATGACTGTTGGTTCGAAGAGTCCATAAGGGGTTTTGAAAGCCGCCTTATGTTCATCTCCTTCTTTAATGCGAATGTTGTTATATCCCCATCGCACATCGAGTTTGGTGTAAATGTGAGCTCCACTTAAGTCTTTGATGAGGGTTTGAATGAGTGGAAGTGGATAATTGTTTCGTATTGTTACTTGGTTGATACACCGATAATCTTGTACTGGGCGTAGTTTTCCGTCCTTCTTTTTAACAAAAAAGAATGGGGATGCGTACTGCAATTTAGAGGGTCTGATGTACCCCTTTTTAAGTTGTTCTGTGATGAATCGTCGTACTTCTAGATCTTCTGGTAACGACAAGTCATATATGGAACAATTGATGTGATCTGGTGCATCCTTTTTGAATTCGATTGCATGATCCCATTCCCTTGATGGTGGGAATCTTTGGGATTCTTCTTTGCTGAATACTTTTTCGAATGCCTTGTACATTATTGGTACTTCTGCTGTTTTCTTTGGACCTGCAGCGATTGCCATTTCAGTAGCTGCCCCCTTGATGGAACATTGGGATTGTAACGTAGCAACAATATTGGCCTTTTCAGCCGTTGATAGAAGATGAGCTATTACATCTTTATTGAATCGGGGGTTGATGGATTTGATGACAATAGGAAGGATGTTTTTGTCAATGGTTCCATGTTTCCAACTGAACTTGGGCTCAAATGCGCTAAGCCAAGGGTATCCTAATAGGACATCTTCTTTTCCAATATCCATGATGAGGAATTGGACATCCTTAATGATTCTGCTTGTGAGTATTTGTAAGTCGACGTAATGAGTGATAAGCCCCCCTTTATTGGTAGTATCATCGATATTGAATATTTTGCGGGGTTGTGATAGGGGTGTTTTTCCCAACCCCATTTGTTTGACGAATTTTTCATTAATGAAATTGTCTGTGGCTCTGGAGTCCACTAGCGTGCATATATCGGCCTTGTTGTAACTGGTTTGAATGGATACTGGAATTCGCATAGAACGGAAGCAAGTTATGTATACAGTGTTACAACGTAATGCCCTTACCCAGGCCGTCAGGTTCAGGTGTCCCCAAAATCCTTTCCTCCCATTAACTCTTGCATAGCAAGGGCTTTGAATTCTTCAGTTTCATTTGCAGCCATACGTAGCCAATCGTCTTTGCGCTGTGCGGTAGATCGTTCATCTGCTACCATTTGTGCAATGTGGAGATCATCACCGGCTTCAGTGTGATCATCCACTACTTCTATTTGACGTGTGTTACGATTTTCCAATATGAGTCGAGCGGGTAAGCGGGATGACGAGTCGCTCTCAAATCTTACCAAGGGACTGTGATTGATCACTCATGTCTTACTGTATGATTACTGATGATGACCGATTGTATTAGTGGACGTTACCAAGCAGTATTAGTAGTGGCTGTGTCGCTGACAAAGGTGTACAGTCAAGAATAGTTATAATGCGGCTGTCGACTGATGTGGTTGACAGCTTGACACTTTTGTACACTCAATCCGAGAAGTGGTCTCATCTCATCTACTCCTCTCTCCGTTGGTCAAGGACCACCTCATCGCACTTAGGGAAGCACTTGCACGTGTCCTCATAACAAGTCTCACCTTTGAGCGTAGACCCGTCATTGCTGAGTCATCTCGTTGCCATTAGTCACCGCGTATTAGCCTAAGTCAGGCCCGAGCCGCGCCAGGCATTACATCAGTGTCAAGCTCTTCTATACACCGTGGCGACAATCCATACAAAGGACGGTTGGGAGTTCCAGCCCTACCAAATAGAAACTAGAGAACGGGATGCCCCCGTTTGATACATCGTAGGATGAATCAGGTGGAGGACAATCCCTGACGAAAGAAGGACAGGAGAATTCGAACATTTCAATACCGGCTATTACGCCAAGGCAGCCACCGCGCAAAGGTATCATCCCATTGTCTTCAACCCTGACAGGTGCTGCTGGGTAGAACTTAGGTGGAATCGAACCCTCGGTCACTTCGAACCGGCTAGACCAGCCAGAGACGATCTTCACTGCAACATCCCACTAACGGACGCTTTACCCATTGGACAACAAGGGAGAGTCAACGGACAACCAGAGATGCCAACCAGACATAGGAAGAGCTCCACCACCAGGTGGAGGTGGAGGTGGACCCCCACCACCAGGAGGAGGTGGAGGAGGACCCCCACCACCAGGAGGAGGAGGAGGACCCCCACCACCAGGAGGAGGAGGAGGAGGAGGACAACCACCACCAGGGCCACCACACATAGGAGGAGGCCAACAAGCACAAATGGACAAATTTATAGGCAATCCCCCAAGTCCCTTCAATGGAGATCGATCAAAAGTGGAAGGATTTATCCTTCAATGGGAGGTATATGCCGGGGTAAACACCAGTCACTCAGCCATGAGGAACAAATACCAAAAAGCTATGTTGTTCCTCACCTACGTTCAAGGAGACCTGGTTAACACCTGGGTTATGTCCGCAAGTCAATGGCTAGTCAGAGAAGTAACAAGAGGAGTCAGCCAATTTGACAACAGGCTATGGGATAACATCCTGCAAGCCTTCCGGCGACAGTTTGCCAACGTGCTCAGCAAAGAATGTGCCCAAGCCCAGCTCAACGCTGGAATACAGATGAAGGAAGGGAAAATCAACGATTACATTGTGTTATTCGAAAAACTAGTTCGATATGCTGGATACGATATCAACACCGAACAAACTCTCAAATACTTCATAAAAGGGCTACCAAGGACGCTCTACAATGTCACATACCGACATCGTCTCGCCTTCGGACAACATCAAGACACGCCGCTGCATGCACGAACACTGGAAGAATTGCCAAGACTACCCTGAAGCACATAAATGGGTAGGCAAAGACCCAGAATACGACAAAGAAGAACAAGTGCGCACCCTTGTATGGGCTGCAGGAACAGATGAAGAAGACTACCTTGAAGGAGGAGAAGCGTTGAGGATCGCCCAGCTTGTGAGTGGAATGCTAGTTCATGCA
This sequence comes from Lactarius quietus, assembly GCA_015025155.1. Lineage (NCBI taxonomy): Eukaryota > Fungi > Basidiomycota > Agaricomycetes > Russulales > Russulaceae > Lactarius > Lactarius quietus. Next base: position 56,504 of record WITN01000384.1, on the reverse strand, counting down.
GAGCCCTCCAGTGCTGGCCCCTCTACTACAGGATGTATGAAGGTCACGTGATGACATCACGTGATAGTCCCGGGTCATGGCATGTATCTGACCTAATCCATAAGTCATGGGACTTTGGTTGTGGTTCAAGGATGGAAAGTTATGGAAGACCATGGTAGGCATGAGGTCAGATGCAGAATTCCCGATAGCCGAAGGTCTGGACAATTCTCAGTATGGGTCGATTCTGATGGAAGGTATTCTGATGCGCTGGTATTGCGCCGAGACATTTGTTATCTTGTTATCTTGTGTTCTGATGTCATTTGTGAGTCATATGGTTGTCTTTATCTCTGACTCATATGAGGCCGTATGCCTCATGTACTGTATGTTTCATGATAAAGCCCCTGTGGCTTGATGGACAATTCTCATTGGCAGATTAGGTCGTGAGTTGTGTTTTACTATAGTTCGAGCTCAGTTAGAATACTGTCTTGGAGTACTATAAGTAGTTGGCAGGTTTCGCCAGTAGTCGTTAGCTTAGTTGTCTTTGACTTCCACCTGTATTCCTCTCAGGCATAGCAAAGCATTCTTATAGCAGAGTCATTGGTCATTGTGACTATTCTTCTCTCATTGTTCACTTGTGTCAAGAGTTATCTTCAAGTGACGTCGTATAAGGGGACCATCCGTGGTTATTTGCCCTTTTCAAGTTGTTCCTAGGTTGCAAGCCGTGCGCTTGACTTAGAAGTGATACAAGGAAAGCCTTTGGGTTCAAGTCGAACCAATGTTCAGTGGAAACATTACATACGAAGCCATGTATCAACACGACGACCCCAGAACTTATGAAGAATGGAGAGCATCAGCTCTCAAAAGACAACAAAAGTGGATTCAAATGCAGACGGTGCGCGGTAACCTTGACATGTTCAAGGGCTCTAACAAAAATCATGCAGGAGCATTGGTGAAATTGCTTGCTCCACTACCACACCCAGATGCAATGGACACATCTGCGGATCGAGTCAGAGGAAGACTTGCAGGGGCCGAGGACATCCTTAACAACCCACGACCCCTGTTTCCACCGAGAGGGGGTTATCTCCAACGCCAAAGAGAAAATCGTGGCGTCAAGGACTTTAGGCAAACACGATGCTACAACTGCGGAACAATGGGGCACATCAGCCAAGACTGTCGCCAGTCATGACAGAACAAATGAACACCGCAAATAAGGAGCACAGAAGACAAACCGAGGACTGATGAAGATAGAGCCGAAGACTGGCTGAGGGGAGTAGCCAGCAAGGGAGATGATGTGAAGGATCTTATCCTTCAGAAGTTAATGGGAACGGATTTTTCCGACACCTGAACCCGGCGGCCTGGGTGAGGGCACTTTGTTGTAACTCTGTGTACATTACACGCTATCGATCTATGCGAGTTCCAGTTCGACTCGACACACGTTACAACACGGCTGACCTAAAAGCACTAGTGGACTCTGGAGCCACTGATAATTTTGTGAGCAAACGATTTCTCAAGAAAATGGGGATAAAAACGCACCTCCTAGAGACCCCAAAATGGATATATAATATTGACAATACAACAAACAAAGCGGGACGTATTACCAGCTACGTCATCCTCCGAGTCAATGTAGGAGGAAATGACAAAGAAATGCGATTTCTAGTCACCGACATAGGAAAAGGAAGACATCGTCGCCCAATTAAAAAAAGAAGACGCGAGAGGTCGACGACTGGCTGTTCCAGTTGTCGAGCAGGCAGTTGCGGAACCCAAAAAAGAGGCAACTGTGACTCTACCACCACAATACGAATCATTTAGGAAAGTATTCAACGAAGAAGCATCCGCCAGATTGCCAGATCAAAGGTCTTGTGATCACGCCATCATGCTTCTCCCTAATGCCCCAAAGGCATTAACATGCAGAATTTACCCTATGACATGAACCAAAGACGATGCACTCGATGAGTTCATCGACGAACATCTCAAAAAAGGGTATATCAGACCATCACAATCGCCTTACGCATCCTCTTTCTTCTTCATTAAGAAAAAGGATGGCAAACTTCGACCAGTCCAAGACTATCGTGCTATAAACAGATGGACGGTGCAGAATCAGTACCCCCTCCCTCTCATCACGGACCTGATGAGAGACCTCGGAGGGGCGGTCATGTTCTCAAAATTCGACGTCAGACAGGGCTATAACAATATTCGGATCAAGGAGGGAGACAAACATAAAGCCGTGTTCAAGACGCATAGAGGTCTCTTCAAACCCACCGTCATGTACTTTGGACTCTGCAACTCACCGGCAACCTTCCAAGCATTTATGAACGACATCTACCAACCAGTGATTGCAAAATTCACCACGGAGGGAACGAACATTTGAATATACATGGATGATATAGCCATCGCTACTAACGATTGTGGAACCTTGCAGCAAATGAACGAGGCTCACACTGCGGCAGTCTCAGCAGTCCTAGCCATCGCTATGGAACATGATCTCTATTTCAAGTTGGCCAAATGTGCCTTCCACGTGCCGTCTATTGATTACCTGGGGGTAATCCTTGAAAAGGGGATGACATGCATGGACCCAGCAAAAGTGACAGGCGTCCGTGAATGGCCTGTTCCAACGAAAGTCAAAGACGTACGCAGTTTTTTGGGCTTTTGCAACTTTTACCGCCCCTTTATTCGAGGTTTCGCCAACATTGCAAAGCCAATGAACGCACTAACAAGAAAGGATGTCAAGTGGCACTGGGGACTGACCCAGCAACATGCATTCCAAATGCTCAAAAACCGAATCACAAGCAACCCAGCCACATCCCAAGGTTCAATATGACCTCGAAGTAGATGCATCAGGATTTGCAGTAGGAGCGGTACTGACACAGAGGGGATCTGATGGCAAGAAACATCCGGTAGCGTTCTATTCAGCCACGCTCAACAAAGCAGAATGCAACTACAACATATACAACCTCGAGTTGCTAGCAATTGTAAAAGTGTTATGAAACTGGAGGTACTTATTGGTGGGATCGCCACATAAGGTCAGAGTATTCTCTGATCACATGAACCTACAATACTGGTGAGACCCACAGAAGATCAGCCGAAGAGTGGCACGAGAAGTACTAGAGCTAGAGGAATACAATATTGAGATACATCATCTCAAAGGCTGAGCAAATGGATGAGCGGATGCACTATCATGAAGGCCGGACTATGACACAGGAGACAAGGACAATGACCAAGTCACTGTCTTGCCAAACAAACTATTCATACGAACAACCACAGGAACCACGCTGTCCCCAATCAAACAGAATGAGAGGCAGATCAACTCATGGGTTAGCCCCCATGAATTGAAGAAGATCGACGGGGTGTGGTTCAAAGACGGAAGAGTGGTGGTGACCAGTCGCAGAATTGACGACCTAAGGGAAGTCATTAAGCAACATCATGATGCACTGACTGCAGGCCATTTAGGGATAACCAAAACCCACGACCTGCTGGCCCGATACTACTGGTGGCCACAGATGAAGAAGGACATTATTAATTATGTACAAGGATGTGCTGAATGCCAAAGGCACAAAGTCAACACTCGACCTACGAAGGCGCCACTCGCACCCATATACCCGCAACCAGAGGCCTTGCCGTTCGAAGTTATCGTGGTGGATTTCATAACTAAGTTGCCTCCCTCTGATGGATATGATTCAATACTCACAATCACGGACCACGACTGCTCAAAGGCGTCCATGTTTCTCCCATGCAACGAATCAATGTCGGGGGAGGAGACTGCCATACTTTACGCCCAGAAGGTACTCCCACAATTCGGACTACCAAGTAAGGTCATCAGCGACCGAGATCCTCGATTCGCAGCAAAGTTCATGAGGGAACTATGCCGAGTCCTTCAAATCCAACAAAACATATTGACAGCATACCACCCAAGGATGGACGGTCAATCGGAGCACACCAACCAATGGTTGGAGCAATACCTGCGACTCTGGGCAAACGAGAAGCAAGACAACTGGGCGGCGCAACTCCCATTAGCAGAATTCACCCACAACAACACGATAAGCAGCACAACGAAACAAACCCCATTTTTCACGCTAATGGGGTATCATCCAAGAGATAAATGGGCGCCAGGTACAATTAGCTTGCCCAAGGTACTGGAGAGGTTGGAACAAGTAAAGGAAGCCCGTCGGAGCACGCAGGAGAACATGATCAAGGCCCAGAACACATGGGTCAAACACCGTGATACGCCCAGATACGCCATAGGGGATCAGGTGTGGTTGGACGGGCGTAATCTGCAAACCCATCAGCCTATGGCAAAACTCACACCCAGAAGACAGGGGCCGTTCGAAGTCGTACAGGTGATGTCCCCTGTGAATTATCGGCTCAAGTTACCTCCGCAATGGAAGATACATGACGTGTTTCACACAGACTTACTCACACCTTACAAAGAAACATGCATGCACGGCGCAAACTACCTACGCCCCCCTCCAGAATTGGTCGATGGCGTGGAAGAATATGAGGTCGAAAAAGTCCTAGACTCGAGAAGACATGGAAGAGGGCGTAAGCTCCAATACTTAATCAAGTGGAAGGGATACGCCGACTCAGAGAACCAGTGGGTCCCATGGGACGACATCCATGCAGAAGAAGAGATAAGGAAGTTCAAACGTGCTAATCTGACTGCAGACACTCACATAAAAGCAGCGTTGATGAGAGCATCAACTCCCCTATCTCCCTCAAAAAACTCTTCTCCCACCTTACACGCAACACCAATGACCAATGTCCCACTCTCCATTGTCTCCCTTGATGAGATCCCCTACGTCAACTCCCTCACCACCTATGACACCAACAACAATGTTGACGACCCCTTCTGCTCTGCACTCGAACACATCAGAGCAGTGGCTGCAGACGACCAAGCCGCTCAAGACCTGGCCGAGGCTTGCAGGCGATTCCCCACTCCCGCAAGCGGCCGAGTGGAAGAAGATGAGGGCGGAGTACGGCCTCTTGAAGGAAGTGATGTCAGCATGGAGGCAGGATCAGATAGTGAAGAGGACGGCAGCGGAGAGACGGATGAGGATATGCCTATTGATGAGGCAAGTGTCCTCCAGTCCACCACCACCTCAACCACCGCTGTTGACCACATTAGCAGCGAAGATGAAGATGACGATAGCAACAAGTCCTACCACATTGCTCGAGTCGTCTGCACCCAGTGTGACAATCCCCCAAACTACTGCCACTGTGCTCCCCTACCTATACCTTTCCAAGTCCACACCCTTACCAGAGAAGCCCACGATGACGCGCTCCGACCACCTCCAGCTGCTGTTGTCTACAGACCAATGGCAGAGCTCGGATATGAGGCGCGCAGGCTACCTCCCTACTGAGAGGCACGTGATCCATTGCCCGTCAACACGCGCCAAGTGCATGTGACGCGGATCCCTCTCCGTTCCATATCACCTACCCCAGGCGGATTCATCCTCAACAATGGGATGAATTGGGTCCCGATGGTGATTGAGCATGAAGGACGACGACTACCTGCGAAGTATGTGTGGGTCAGGATGCTTGATAACCCAGAGGTGTTTGGGACAATGGGCAGGTACTCGCCGATCTACCAGGCGGACATTCACGCTGAGCCCTGCTGCGACATGGGTCCTGCAGCTGAGTATTCCCATGAAGAACTACAGTACTTCCGCTCTGACTTCCGTGGGAAGCGACAGGTAGACAAGGCCCTCGCCAGGTTGGGGGACATATCCCTCCAAGCTGAAGTGAGGCACTACCGCGCATCCATGGAAGTCATTGCCGAGCTCGAGGCGGCAATCAAGAAACTCGAAGACGACATCTTCGTCCACATCGACCAGGCACGACACTCAGCAGCAAGACTAGGGCGCGCACACGCCCTCAGGAGGGTATGGGATGAACATGAGACGGATGTGGGGCTCACTACAGTAACAAACTGGGTAGTTGAGCGTGGGCGCTCACCCTTGTGAAGGGGGTGATGTTACGATTTTCCAATACAAGTCGAGTGGGTAAGCGGGATGACGAGTCGCTCTCAAATCTTACCAAGGGACTGTGATTGATCACTCATGTCTTACTGTATGATTACTGATGATGACCGATTGTATTAGTGGACGTTACCAAGCAGTATTAGTAGTGGCTGTGTCGCTGATGAAGGTGTACAGTCAAGAATAGTTATAATGTGGCTGTCGACTGATGTGGTCGACAGCTTGACACTTTTGTACACTCAATCCGAGAAGTGGTCTCGTCTCATCTACTCCTCTCTCTGTTGGTCAAGGACCACCTCATCGCACTTAGGGAGGCACTTGCACGTGTCCTCATAACAAGTCTCACCTTTGAGCGTAGACCTGTCATTGCTGAGTCATCTCGTTGCCATTAGTCACCGCGTATTAGCCTAAGTCAGGCCCGAGCCACGCCAGGCATTACAATGTGCGTTACTACGGGGTTGGTGTGGCTGCATGCAGTTACGACTAATATGTCCTTTCTTCTGACAATTGTAACAGGTGACTTCCCTTAAGTCCGGTCCTTTCCTTCTTTGCAAAAAGCCTTCCCGTGGTTTAAACGGGGGATTGAGGTAAGGTCTTGGTTGATTTAAAACTTCTTCGGCATTTGTGAGTCTTCCCCTTGCTCTGGTTCTATCGGCAGATGTATCCATGGCATCTGGATGCCTTTGGAATGCTCTCCATGGTTGTTGTTGTCAATTCTGAGGTGGTTTGAATGGTACAAAATGAGGCATCGGCAACTTGTATTGGTTGAATTTGTTCTTCATGTGAACATATTGCCCTTGCCTTTCGATCACGGCCATCTTCCATCCTTCATAGTCGATGGGTTTGTCGTGTTGGAAAACTGTTTCGTAAAGTTGCCAGGGAAGTCCTCTTCCAAATAGGTCCAAAACCAGGGGTTGATCTATATCACACCCAGCATTGCGCACCAATTGCTCAAATTTGGCAACATACGCATCAATATCCTCCCTCTCCATTTTCACTCCTCTTTGGAGTTCTGCCTGAGCCCTTTCTTTCTTCAGGGTGTCCATATATTGTTGAGCAAATCCCATCACTGTGTTGTTCCATAGATATGGATTGGTGGTGGGGGTGTTGTTGACCTGGGTTTGCATTCATAGCCAGGCGATCATAGATCCTACCCATTCCATTACCACTGATCCTTGAATGTAGGTAAGGAATAACATAGCTTTTTGATAAGGGTTGCACATAATAGGATGTGCCTCATTGATGCCTTTGTATAGATTCCACTGTAGTAGGAATTCTTCCGCTTTCTCTTTGTTTCCTTCAAAAATTGCAGGGGGGTTTCTGCAGAGTTTTGTGTGATCATGTTGAGGTGCGCCTCCTTGAGGTAAGGGTGGTGGAGCCACTGGTAGGTTTGCTGGTGGTCCTCCTCCTCCTGGTGGTCCTCCTCCCCCTGGGCTGCCTTGTAAGGCTCGAAATGCCATGATATCGGCTTGCGACATCGGTACGTTAGTAACTGGATGCATGATGGTGGTTCAGTTAACGTGTCCAACTGTTGGGGTGCTTCCTGTACTTGGATGATTGACACTGCACTATGTATAGATGGTGCAGGACTGGCTGAGGGGGCTGGGGTTGCTGGAGTGGAGTATGAGGGGTTTAATGCTCTGAGTTCGTGCCTAGTTAGTTCGTCTAATGGAATCCCAAGTTCCAATTCTTCCCAAGCAGGGCAATGTCCTTCCCACTTCTCTTCTTGTTTGTGCCAACGGATTACCACCCAACAAAGGTGTTCTTCGTCGAATTTGACACCAAAGACACAATGGTCTTCGCGATCTTGTGCATGATACACAGTGGTACCAGTTGCGTGATGGAAGTAGTAAGTAGTGCTTTTCTTGAATCGTTCAGGTACGATTTCTAACCCTCTTTGATTGTACCACAGATGTTCTTCTGGGAAATCCCAGCAATTGCGAGTTGTAAGTGGAGTTGCCACAATGAAAGCTTGGTCTTAATGTAGCGTTATCACCTAACGCTAGTCCGACTTGGACTTCGTGAGCGTGGCACCACTTCGTGTAAGACAAGAACAGGTGACGTAGCTTGTCACTCAACCTCTAGGTCACTCAAAGACACTAGGGTAGTCGAAGACTAATCCTTCAGTCGATAGACTGGACAGATGAAGACAAGATGAAAGAGATGAGGTATTCCGAATGAAGACGACAAGATGGTGATGATTCAAGAAGACCAAGCTGGAGAGCCTTGGTCTTTTACTGGACAGTTTATATACAGATACTCGCTGGCTTTAAAGTGCAGCTATAAACCCAAACCCTAGTACAGTGCTACTAGTATCGAGTCATCGTAAGTAATACAAATATCTGAAACACCGGCATATCCCAATCACCGGCGACGCGTAAGTGTCCATGACTAATAGAGGCTTACTATTGTAGTCATAACCATATAGTAAGTGTCCCGAACTCCAAGACCTTGTAATGCTGATGATGAGTAGTCCGCACAATGTCAAACCGTGACAATTGATATCAGATTTAATGCAAGATCTGGGAGGAGCGGTGCTGTTCACCAAATTTGATGTCAAACAAGGGTACAATAACATTTGAATCAAGGAAGGCGATGAACACAAGGCCATGTTCAAAACACGACGTGGTCTCTTCAAACCTACAAATTATTAATAGTTAAAGCTTATGTACTTTGGCCTCTGTAACTTGCCCGCCACATTCCAAGCATTCATGAACGAAATCTACTGACTCGTCGTTACAAAGTTTGAGTCTGAAGGAACCAACATACAAATCCACATGGACAATATTGCTATAGCAACTAATGACTTCGGTACATTGCAGCGAACACACGACGCTCATACCACTGCTGTGTCGGCAGTCTTAGCGGTTGCAGCAGCACATGACCTCTATTTCAAGCTGGAGAAATGCGCCTTTCATGTCCCATCCATTGATTACCTGGGGGTAATCCTTGAAAGGGGGATGACACGCATGGACCCAGTAAAAGTGGCGGGAGTGCGAGACTGGCCCACACCCACAAAAGTCAAAGATGTAAGCAGTTTTTTGGGTTTTTGCAACTTTTACTGGCCTTTTATCCAAGGTTTTGCCAACATCACACGCCCTATGAACGAACTAATGAGAAAAAACGTCAAATGGTCATGGGGTCCAACCCACCAACAAGCATTTGACACACTCAAACAAAGGATCACCACTGATCCAGTGCTAGCCCATCCAAACCCATGGGCCCAGTACGACCTCAAAGTCGATGCGTCAGGATTTGCAGTAGGGGCTGTGCTGATGCAAAAAGGAACAGATGGCAAAAGACACCCGGTAGTGTTCTATTCCGCCACCCTCAACGAGGTGGAACGAAATTACGACATCTACAACCTCAAATTGTTGGCCATTGTAAAAGCACTATGAAACTGGAGATACCTACTGGTGGGGTCACCACACAAGGTCAGAGTGTTTTCCAATCACATGAACTTGCAATACTGGCGAGACCCACAGAAGATCAGTTGAAGAGTGGCAAGAGAAGTATTGGAGCTGGAGGAATACGACATCAAGATACACCACCTCAAAGGCAAAGCCAATGGATGCGCTGACACGCTGTCTCAAAGACCAGATTACGACACAGGAGAAAAGGACAACGATCAAGTAACCGTCCTACCCAACTGACTTTTCATACGGACAGTAACGGAGCTCGTACCTTTACAAATTGAACAAGAGGAGGCAAGGCTCAACTTGTGGATTAGCCCCCACGAGCTCAAGAAACATGATGGAGTATGGTTCAAGAATAGCAGGACAGTGATCACCAGTTCGAAACACAACGACCTAAGGGAAGTCATTTGACAACATCATGACAGCCTGACTGCAGGGCATCCAGGGATAGCCAAAACCTATGAACTGCTCACCCGATACTACTGGTGGCCTACAATGAAACAAGATGTCACTGAGTACGTACAAGGGTGTGCAGAGTGCCAACAACACAAAGTCAATACGAGACCCACCCGAGCTCCATTAACTCCAATATTTCCCAAAGAAAACGCTACCCCCTTCGAAGTAATAGCGGTCGACTTCATTACCAAATTTCCCCCGTTGGATGGATATGACTCGATACTCACGATTACTGACCATGATTGTTCCAAAGCCTCAATATTCATCCCATGTTGAGAAGCCATATCGGGAGAAGAAACTGCAATGCTATACACCAAAATGGTACTACCACGATTTGGGTTACCAAGCAAGGTTATTAGCGATTGAGACCCACGGTTTGCAGCGAAGTTCATGAGGGAACTATGCCATATTCTCCAGATCCAACAAAACATATTGACAGCTTATCACCCTAGAACCAATGGACAGTCAGAATGTGCCAACCAATGGTTGGAACAATATTTACGATTATGGGCCAATGCGCAACAAGACAATTGGGCCCCCCAACTACCACTGGCAGAGTTCACTCACAATAACACGATGAGTAGCACCACTAAACAAACTCCGTTCTTCATGCTCATGGGGTACCACCCAAGAGATAAATGGGCGTCTGGTCCAGCCAATCTGCCAAGTATAAACAATCGCTTGGATCAAATCAAAGAAGCTCGACGGAGCGCACAGGAGAACATGAAGAAGGCGCAAGGCTTATGGATCAAGCACAGAGATACGCCCAAGTACGCCACCGGAGATCAGGTGTGGCTTGACGGGCGCAACCTGCGAACCAATCAGCCTACAGCAAAATTGGCACCAAGACGGCATGGACCATTCAAGGTTGTTCATGTCACGTGGTGACATCGTTCCGACCACTGCGCGATCCAAACGTCGCAAGTGCACTCATGAGCACTGGAAAAACTGTCAAGACTACCCTGAAGCACACAAATGGGTATCAAGTCAGCCGGCATATAGCGAAGAAGAAGAAGAGGTTCGCGCTCTCGTATGGGCCCAGGCAGATGGATATCCTGCGGCAGAAGAAGAAGATTATGCAGTGGAGGAGGATGAAGCCCTCCGTATACGCCAGTTAGTGAGTGGAATGATAGTCCGCTCGTCGTCTCCAGACACTGGCACAAGTGTTACAGGAAGGATGAAGGTCACGTGATCTATCACGTGATAGTCCCAGATCATGCCTCGTATCTGGTCTAATCCATAAGTCATGGGACTTCAAGGATGGAAGAGCTTTGTATAATGTAACGTTTCCTCGGATGTGAGATTCCCGAGAGGCCGAAGAAGAAGTCACGAGGTCAAGTCCCAGGTCACAGTATGTATCTGACCTAAGCCATAACTCAGGGGACTTCGGAGTTGTATCAAGAATGGAAGATTATGGAAGGTTTTGGAAGGGCCATGGTAGGCACGAGGTCAGAGGCGATTCCTGACAGCTGAAGGTCTAGAGATTTCCTTTTGTGATTCAAGTTCTGATGGAACAGGTTCTGATGCGCTGGTATTGCGCCTTGACATTTGTTATCTTGGTTCTCTATTGTTCTAGTATTCTATGGTGTCATTTGTGAGTCATGTGTTGTTCTTATCTCTGACTCATGGTCGTGTTATCTCTGACTCATGTGGGGCCTTATGCCTCATGTACTGTATGTTTCATGATAAGCCCCTGTGGCTTGATGGACAATTCCTATTGGCAGATAAGGTCGTAGGTCGTGTTAGTATAGTTCGAGCTCAGTTTTAAAGCTAGCTTGAAAGTACTATATATACTAGGCAGGTTTCGCCAGTAGTCGTTAGCTTAGTTGTTTTGGACATCCACCTGTATTTCTCTCAGGTTCCATTCAAAGCATTCTTATAGCAGAGTCATTGGTCTGTGTGACTAGGATCTTATCTTGTTGCCAACTTGTGTGTCAAAGCTATCACCTTGTTAGGCCATTCCAAGGGGACCTTTTCTGGTTTATCGCCCTTCACGAGTTCTTAGTGGGTTGTAAGCCGTGCGCTTAGCTCATCGTTTGATTCAAGGAAGCCGTCGGATCCAAGTCGGATCAGCGTTTGGTGGAAACGCTACAGTTCAGGTGATGTTCTCTGTGAATTACCGGCTCAAGTTCCCTCCGCAGTGGAAAATCCATGTCGTGTTTCACACAGATTTGCTTATGCCTTACAAAGAAACACACATGCACGGTGCAAACTTCACATGCCCACTACCTGAACTGGTTGATGGTGTGGAAGAATACAAGGTCGAGAAGGTACTAGACTTGAGAAGACACAGGAGGGGACGCAAACTCCAGTACCTAATCAAGTGGAAAGTGTATGCCAACTCGGAGAACCAGTGGGTCCCCTGGAACGATGTCCACACAGAGGAAGAGATAAGGAAGTTCAAACGCTCCCACCCAAAGGCTGAGACTCACATAAAAGCAGCCTCGACAGAACTACCAACATCTCTCATCACCCCAACCTTCAAGGATATGTCTCATGTACCCCTCACCATTATCCACATTGATGACATCCCCTTCGTCAACACCCTCACAACCTACGACTCCACCAACAATGTGGACGACCCCTTCTGCTCCACCGTTGAACATGTCTGAACCGTTGCAGAACAAGACCAAGCCGAGCAAGAGCAACGAGAACGCGACCTGGCTGAGGCTCGCTGGCAATTCTCAACACCTGCAAGCAGCCAAGTGGAGGACAATGAGGAAGGATTACCAGCTGTTGAGGCAGGTAATGGAAGCATGGAGGTTGGATCAGGTAGTGAAGAGGATGGCGACGGAGAGACAGATGAGGATATGGTTGCTGACAAGGCAAGTCTCCACCAGCCCTCCACCGCCTTCACATCGACTACCGCTGTCAATTGATACAACAGTGACGACTCGGCCGACGAGTCCTACTACGAGGCGTGAGTTGTGTGCACTCAATGCGACAACCCCCCAAACTACTGTCACTGCGCCCCTGAGCGCGTGCCCCCTTGAACAATGGAAGACATCAACATTACCGAAGAAACCGAAGACCACATACTGCGACCACCCCCCATTGCCATCATATACGGCCCCATGGCGGATGCAGGATACAAGGCACGAGGGTTACCATCCTATCGCGAGGAATGCGATCCGTCACCAATCACTATGCGCCGAACGCATGCGTCGAGGCGCCCTATCCGTTCCATATTGCCTACCCCCAACGGGTTCATCCTCAACAACAGGATGAACTGGGTCCCAATGGTAATCGAGCACGAGGGACGACACATCCCTGCCAAGTACGTGCGGGTCAGGATGCTTGACAACCCAGAAGTGTTTGGGACAATGGGGAGGTACTCACCAATCTATGGGGGAGATATTCATGCCAAACCCTGCTGAGACATGGGGCCCGCAGCTGAGTATAGTCGTGAAGAGCTGCAATATTTTCGCACTGACTTCTGGGGAAAGTGACAGGTAGACGACGCCCTCGCCTGGCTCAGGGATATTTCCCTGCAAGCTGAGGTGAGACGCTACCACGTGTCCCAGGAGGTCATCAGCAAGTTGGAGGCGGCGATCAAGAGGCTCGAAGACGACATATTCATTCATGTCGATCGTTCGCGACACTCAGCAGCACGGCTGGGTAGGGCTCACACCCTCAAGAGGGTACGGGACGAGCATGAGATGGATGTTGGACTTACTGCGGTAACTAATTGGGTAGTCGAGTGTGGGCACTCACCCTTGTGAAGGGGGTGATGTAATGTTTTGTTACTCAGGTAAGCGGGATGATGAGTCGCTCCTGAATACTTACCAAGCACTGTACAATTACTGATCCTCTCACTGTACAATTACCGATCCTCTTACTGTACAATTACTCAGTGTATTAGTGGACGATTACCAAGTGTTAGTAGTAGTGGCTGTATCGCTGATGAAGGTGTGTAGCTGGTATCTCGTTATAAGGTGGCTGTCGACTGATGTTGTTACGTACTGCCTTTGGCGGTCAGGTGACATTAGCCGCATCGGAACCGAGATGCGCGCAGAAGGCCGGAAGCGGCAGAAGATGCCAGAAGATCGCGTGGTGTAAGCCCAAAGGCTTGATGTTGGGACGGAATCCAGCGGGCCAAGGGTTGATCCCCTTTTGGAAGGTGTCTTGGATGGATCAGTCAGAGGGCGCTCGTACTAGCGCCGAGGAGTATGCTTACTGAGAGCATTACTGACGGCTGACTGAGGGACTTATTCAGGACTTAGTAATGGCAGTAGTGGTTTGTCACTTACTTACTGATGCCTTACTCATGGACACATAGTGTCGTAGTCATGCTGACAGCATTAGGCTGCTCAGTAGTATATAAGCAGTAGTGGGAACGGTAGAGTTCCTCACTTTAGTATTCTCAGTCTGGGTACTGTTAATAGCTAGAGTTATAACATTCCTTTGTTCTATCGCTCGTCTCGTGCCCTTTGCGGCATTGTTTCGTCTATCTATGGCTGTTCCCTGTTTAGGGACAGTCCTTGTTCACTGTTGGCTGGTTGAGACGTCACCTCACCAGCGTCGGCTCTCGTTGCACGTCAAAGTCGAGCCTGCACAGATCACGTGCAGAAGGTTTCGTCTGGGTAACAAGAACCATTCGTTACAGATGTGGTCGACAGCTTGACACTTTTGTTCATCTCTCGAATCTAGTCGGTTCCTCTCTCTCTACTCTGACTAGCCGAAGACAGTACCCTTAGGGAGGCACGTGCTGGTGTCCTCAATCAAAGTCACACTTCCAGGTGTTGACGCATTTTTGCTGAGTCATGATTTCTACCGCCATCGCATTTAGGAGCCTAAGTCAGGCTTGGCCGCCCTAGGCATTACATTCAAGCACTTCCTCTTCGTCAAGCACGACTGGTTTCCCTCTTCCACAAGCTCTTCCCACCTCCAAAGACGGGCCCTCATAGCCGTATGAGCAAGCCCCTCCCTGCAATCCCACACATGCCAGGCTGTCATCCCTAGGTCGACCCAACCTTCCCTTGCCAACACACTGCCTCATGGCACCTCTTACACCAGTCACTCCCTCCCCCTCCATCTGGCACTGTCACCATGCCCAACCCTGCCATACACAAGTCACTCAGGAAACTAACATGGCACAAGGCTTTTCACATATGGAGTCACGCAGACCATGGTCTCGATTCAACGCACAGTTGGACTGGCTGCTGCTGCATCATTGTTTGCATGCTTACCAGACAACGTCTTGGGCAGACTATGTCTGGAGGTCGATGATGGTGGGGAAAGGGAGTTGGAGGAAAATGGGACAAGTATCACAGTCCACAGATAAGCAGCATGTAACACATTATCACCTTGGTCCGAACCGCCACATTATATAAATACACTATACCCCTGTCCTCAACCCCTGGGGTAACCCCTACCCCTGGTACCCCCGCTCAACCCCTACACAGAACTGTACAAGCAAAGCAAGAAAGATACCTGTGAAGATTCTGTGAAGGGGACAATGGTGTTAGACGAAGACAGACATGTGACGTGCAAAGAGAACACACCGGCAATGTGCCACATAGTGCAAAGACAGTGAGCACAGCCCTAGCACCGCGTACCTCTCAAACATGGCTGCAGCATGGCTGAAGCTTGATGTGTGAGTTTTGTGCTTGCACATCGACTACATTTCCCAAATGTTAACCAACCCATTATGTAGGTACGGCACTGCAGAGCACTGTGCCCAGTGTGCCCTTGTCATTGATCCGACATTTTGAAGGCGCATTATCGTTGCGGCCTTGCGTGCAAGGGGAGCCTCCAGCTCTACGTGGCCACACTTGGTGCGTTAACCCATGCCACCACGCCAAGTAAAGCCACTGAGACTAAGGGTTGACACACACATGCAGACTTTGAGGTCATCCTTGAACAAGATCCAGACTCGATCAAGGCCAAGAAGGTGCTCCAAGAAACAATAAACCTCATGAACCGGCGGACTGAGTCTGAGGGGTCTGTCGTAATTGACGAAACATTCCCCTCGCTAGACGAACCAAAGCTCAAGCTTGAGTCCATGTCAGACTCGAGCGACTGGAACCACAAGGGGAGTGGAACAGTTGCGAAAACAGGAGGAGCCGTCATTGAACGTGTGTGTTACATCACAGCAGGGACGTTCAGCCGACTTGGCTTAGGGATCCTGAGGATGCTGAAGGGGTAGAGGGGTGGTTCAATATCAGAGTACTAAGCGTAAAGTACGCTTAGAGAGTTTACTGTGATAGAGTTGTACTAAGCACGCCTCAAGGGACTTATAGCAAAGATACAATGAGAGGGGATAGTAGAGAGGGGGTGCAAGGGGTAGTTGAAAGGGTTCCTTGGTGAGAGGGCAATAAGTGAACACAAGGTGAACTTATCAGACTGATGATGAGCAAAATGGTTTAGACAACGACTGTGCTGTAAGATACAGAATAAGTCAAGTCTGAGGATACATGCTACTACAGACAAGACTTTATAGTACTCAGAGAACAATGGTGTCACTAGAACAATAGGCATCACAGGAACAATAAGGTAATGCAAACAATAGGTAACAGGGCAAAGGGCTGCTGTGCACTGAGTCACAATAGTGTGCGCAGCAGGTCTAAGAATAGAGAACAATAGAAAGTGAGTCATGCACAGCAATGCACAGCAGAACAATAAGTAATGGGCAGGGTCCAGACTGGCCTCCCATGTGAGTCACGTATAGTACTGGATCATGTGATCAAGCATCACATGATCGAACTGTAAAGTAATGTGAAAGTAATTGTCAATAAAACAGTCACATGATCAGAAAAAGCAAAAAATAAGCTGGTGTCATAACAGTGTGGTGTGCATGAAACGTTAGCAGGTAAATTGATAACAAAGTAAGGGAAACTCCTAAGAAAGAGAGGGGTTGTGAACACAGGCGAAGGCTGATGATGTCATTGAGTGGGCTCACCGGACCGTGATAGGGAAAGAGGCTAGACAGGGGCAAGTGTCAAGACATTACAACAATGTTGGGAGGACGTCTGTACAGAAAAATAGATAACTGTGCATTACAACCTTGCAGCACACGAGGGAGATGACAACAGTGTAAATGCTAGACCATACTGTGCATTACATGCTCTCAGCAGAGGATGGCAATGCTGATGAGACAGAGATGGTGATGGTGCAAAGGAGAGATAGGGGCTCACATCAGGTAGTCATCCCAGATGTCATCACATAGTCAAAGTGAACTTTCCCACGTGGGTTCCCTTATTATTGTATGGATACTAGTAACATGGTGCATACATAATGTTATGGTCATGCTGGACCCAAGCCTGACTTAGGCTGAACTACGCGGTGGAAGAAGGAAGTGACTTAGCAACACGAGTCAACGCGCACAGGTGTGACATTTGGTATAAGGACACCTGAAAGTGCCTTCCAAAGGGAGCAATCCTCAAACTGGGTTTAGAGAGAGGAACCCGAGTAGATTCGACTGATGGTACAAAAGAGTAAAGCTGTCGACTACATCAGTCGACAGCTGCCTTATAACAAACGCTGGCTGTACGCCTTCATCAGCGATACTGCCACTACTACTACTGCTTGGTAACGTACAGTAAGACTATCAGTAATCAACATAGTGAGAATGAGTAAGTGGCCACAGCACATCAATCAGCAAGTACGACGACATGAATAAGTCCTTGGTAAACCTTAGGAGCGACTTGTCATCCCGCTTACCAAAACCCGAACGGTAAATCATAACACATAATGCAAAACTGACACATGAGCCAGTTACGGCTGTCTATGGCTCTCAGCCAAAGCTGAGATTAGTCATAATGCATAAGCCTTGCAACAATAATTTGAAGTCACAATATCATATTTTCTTATTGCTCTGACATGCCAGCCCCTGCTTCAGCTTCAGCTGACATTGCTTAGCAGATTATAAGCAAGAAATGTTACAGTAAAACTGTTGGGAAACAAGAGATAATGTAAGCGACTTGTTTGTACAAATATGTACATTAGCCACATGAGATAGGGGTATGCAAGAGAGAGCTATGCTTTTCACATCATCGACCACCCCAAATTAAACTTGGAAAACACCCATAAACCTAAGAGGTTATGGGCCCTGGCCTAAACAAATAAAGGCCAACAAAAGTTATCACAAAATGACTCCAAACAAAATCGCAAAATGAGTGACCAGGTGGGGACTTCTGACGGACAACAACCTGAGACTGGAAGAGTGTTGGAGTTTTGAGTCCCGAAGACTTTAGGGGTAAGCGCGACAAATCCGACCACCCGATTCACCCGAAATCGGATTAGGGGTATACCCCCTTCATTCTTATATTAGCTCCTATGTTCCTATCGCGTTTCGTATTATTTTGTTTACTGTACACATCTTTGAACCTGTTTCTCCTCAAATGTAGCTACATTGTATAAAAACCTGTCTGTAGTTCTCAAATAAAAGTATCCAGTTGTACCTTCCCTCATCCTCGGTGTGCTCCCCTCGCCTCCCCTGCTGCTCCCTCGCTCCGACGTTCTCGATCGACCCCATTCTTTCATTTAACAGGTTATGGGCCCTGCAGTTGCAGCCTAACCCACACTCTCGAGAACTCTCAGCCGCTTAGCATTTATCCCAGGTCTTATTCTTGCTCACCCCTGATTCCTCGCGCCTATCCTCGCTGACTGTTACTGGCACCCGAACTCGGTCCCCTTTATTGGCAGCACCGTACTCGGACTCGGAACCCCTTGCCCAACCTAAGAAGTTACTAGGTTTTGGGCCTACCTGTTGAAATTTCCAGGTCATTATCTATCACGCACCGCATCTATTCACCTGCCCTCAAATCTCTGTATCCCGGGCCCCTGTCATTATGAACAACGACCTTCACATCCCTATTCCTGAGCTAGCCACCGACGGATCCAACTGGGTCACGTACCGGGATCACATCATCCGGACGTTTAACTCACGAGGCTTTTCCGATCACCTCACCTCCACAACCATGCCTGCCGCCTACAGTACCACTGGCGACACCAACGGCCAGATGCCCACACAGCAATGGGCAGCTGAAGAAGCCATAACGAAGCAATTGATCGTGGCCTCTGTGCCAGATCACATGTTCTATCAAATCAAGACGAAGACCACCACCAAGGAAGTCTGGGCCGCTATGAAAGCCTTGCACCAGACCCAATCGAAAGCGATTACCGTGGATCTCAAAAAGAAGCTCCAGAAAACAAAACTGGAAGAAGAGGGCAATGACCCTGCCCATTTGACAGGCCCATTGGACCGATGAGAGAAGCTCGCGTCCCTGGGGGAGGACTGGCCATACGACGAAGTATTGACTTCGATCCTGCTTCGCTCACTCCCCCGATCCCATGAACAAATTGTTCACGCCACAAAAGCGGCGACAGACCACACAGGTCACATGGTAGCCTCTGAGGAGGTTATGCAACTCGTTACCAACGAGTATGGCCATCGAGCCATGAAATTGGGCAAGAATGGCTCAGAAGAAGCCTTTGCCACCGGACCTATGACCAAGTCCCAGAAACGATGCGAAAGGCGTCGAAGAAATGCCAGGTGCCATAACTGCCATCAAGTAGGCCACCTCAAAGTAAACTGCCAGGCCAAGGGGATCGACGAAATGGATCGATGCCCACCCAGGCAAAACGGTGATGACGCTGACCACCGTAACCCGAACGCCCGCGGCCGAAACAATGACGAAATGTACAACCACTGCAGCCATAACAGCAACCGCAACGACCATGCAAATGTGCACAACGCTTGGCCCAATGCCCCCGACATTGAAGATGGGGCCACCACCAAAGAAATCGAAGATGACGAGCCTGACATTCCACAGGTTGTCTACTTTGCCATCAAAGCACCCCTTATCCACCAGCCTGAAGTGCAGACCGACTTGCACGGCTCGGAAGACCCACCATTACAAGTGCACTACAACACTACTCTAGGATTTGTTATCCCCATCTACTCCACCGTCATTTCTCGGGCCCCACCAATCCAGCTCAAGTTAACCCCTGCCGAAGCCGAACACTTCGCAGTGACCCATGCAGAGTTTTGCAGGCCAACTTATTCACTCCTCAAACCCGTTTCTATTCCCCACATCGTCTACACCACAGGACACATCGTCCACCAGCCTGAAGTAGAGACTGAACTCTACGATTTAGGAATTTCACAACACATGTCTCCCTTTTGTCATCAGTTCAAGAATTATTGAACCATTCCTCCCCACAGTATTACTACTGCTGATAATCAAACGTTTTATGCCATAGGTGTTGGCGATCTACAAGTCGACATCCCCAACGGGGATATTACAACCCCCGTCATCTTACACGACACCCTCTATGCGCCCGACATTGCGCACACCACTATCTCCAGGCCAGTACTTCGTCCCAGCACATCATGCGAAAGCCAGGCGAAATGCCATCCCATCTCCAAGTTCAAGAGATCTCACAACGTCCTCCCATTACCAAGCCCATTCCCAACAATGGCCAACCGCTACCCAGATGGGCCGACAGTTGCCCCATTCAACACACCAACTACATTCTGTATCGACCAACACACATATCAAAATCATTCATTGTTTCCCAACTCCCCCCACCAAAGCATCCGCCAAGTACACGGTTGCGTTGCATTCACTAGACCTCGGGATTTGTCACGCTTGAGGGGGAGTGTTGGAGTTTTGAGTCCCGAAGACTTTAGGGGTAAGCGCAACAAATCCGACCACCCGATTCACCCGAAATCGGATTAGGGGTATACCCCCTTCATTCTTATATTAAAGAGATGTGCAAGACGCATCAGAGCATCCAGCCAGGGAGAGTCCAAATATCATAAAACTTAGCAAACCGCTAGACAACAATAACTGGCCGATTTGGAAAGAGAGAATGAAACTCGCTTTATGCATTTTGGGCTTAGAAGGCTATGCAGAAGGGACTATACAACGTCCAGAAGATACTGTTAAGGCCAAAGCCTGGGAATACAATGACAGTAAAGCCCAATTTATTATCATCAATAACGTCTCATCAGCCGAAGCAGTGAATATCAGTAAAGCAACAACTACCCAAAATATGTGGCTCAATGTCGAAGCCGTACACGAGAGTAAAAGCCATTACTCTGCAATTGTGAACATATGCAATATGTTGAGGGTTATTGCTGATGAAGAAACGAATATAGGAGATCATTTGACGATGCTAAAAATGTATTGGGAGCGAGTCAATCTCATGAGCGACGACAGTTTCAAACTACCTGACCTTTATTTTAAAATCATTATCTCCTCCTTGTTGAAACGTAATAAGTACATATGTATCTTATCTATAGCAGTTACGACATTACAGTAGTATCGTACATATGATTACCATATTAGGGTACTCTGTTATGCACAAAGTGGGTGCAACTCCAATATGGAGGGCGCAAGTCTTATCAGTATCACACGTGGTGATATTGAAGACTTCTGGGGTGTTTCACATCAGGCGTCACTGAAAACACGATATTGTGGACACCTTTACTCATCACTTATCGCGTAATGGACATGGTGGGACCATAGGGACCGGTTTTCCTATAAATGAGGGGAGTAGAGCCCCTCTAAGAATACAAGTCGTTCACTCTACGCACACTTGAGCACTCCTCTCTACAAACTTCTTTACTAGTCTCTATACCTTCACAAGGTGAGACTCCATAACTCTGTTAGCTGCGCTAGTTACTGCGCAACAGGTTATGGGCCCTGCTACATGGGTACCATTGCGTTCATTGCGAATGACAATGATTGTCGAGCTGTTTAACTACAGTTGCTGTTGTCGACAACACCATCAAGGTTACCTTTGGCAACCTGGCATTGTGTCCCTTGAAGGGTGCAATAAGACCCCATCGTGAGGCACCGACCAGTTCTCAGTAGGAGAATGTAATGGACCCCTGGGGCAGCTTCTACCTCGCTAGTACGAGGAGATAGCTAATGCCAAGGCTCTATTTTTACTCATACCAGTATTGTGAATAGCATGCTGATGTCTCATCAGCCTTCACAGATACTATGACGTCCCAACTTAACACCTTTGTCTCTGTCTTCAATGGTGAAGACTATGGCAGCTGGGCATGTGCGATGAAAGCCTACCTTATGGCGCAAGGCCTTTGGGGCTTTGTTGACGGCTCTCATTCCTCTCCTACTCTTCCTACCAAGCCAGAAGAACCAAAAGCACTTGCTGCTACCGCTTCTCAGAATGAGCAGGATGCTTATAATGCTCAGATGGCTTTGTTCAAAAAAGAAGCTGAACAGTATACCGAAGAGGTGGACAAGTACAAGTCTGCCTTGCAAGGATGGCAGGATAGGAATGCCATGGCGGTTGGTACTATAACCCTTCGCCTCTCCTCTGCAATTCAGCAGAATTTTGCACCAAATGACCATGCAGACGATCTTTGGCACAACCTTGCTGACACTTATTCACTCCCCTCCATCCCTAGTATTTATAAGGACTTTAAGGAGGTGATTAGCGTTCGGTTTAATCCAAATCAGCATCCTGGCGCCATCTTTGACAAGATGGCTGCTGCCATCAGACGTCTTCAAGAAGTCAAATTTGGCTTCAGCATATCCACGCGAAACATGGAGCTTGACCCTATTCTCCAAGCTATGATCCTCATGGCTAACTTTCCATCTAAATGGGAACACCTCATTCCCATTATCCTCTCATCCACTCGTCTTGACCAACTTTCATTGATTGATGTCCAGACGATTGTTATTAACCACTATGAGATGGAAGCTAACCGAGGACAGGTCAAGAGTGGGCTCTCTGCTCAAAAGATCTCTGCTGTGAAGCGCAAGCGCAACAACCCTCGCTTTTCTAAGCAGGGTGGTCAGCAGCAGCCTTCATCGTCCACCACACCCTCTAATAACCAGCAGCGGTCTAACAACCAGCGTGGTACTAGAGGTGCTGGACGAGGCAAGTTCCTCAAGGGCAAAGGTCGTGGTCTACCTCAAGGCCACTCTCACATTGCATCCGTCGCCACACTTCCATCCCCCACTTCATCTACCATTGCCCATATTGGGCATTCATCTATTACCACCTGCACCGTCTCCCAGTCCCCTCCTACTACTAGGACTCCGGGCATCTACCCCTCCATTAACAACGCACTTACGCTCACTGAGCGTTTGGAAGTCCCAGCAACTATCCAAATGACGAAGACACTAGAGCAGCGTTTCAGCAACTTCAATAATGAAGTACACACTCGTTCCAATTGGAACTACAACGAGGAGTATGACTCCGAAGTCAATGTGGACATATTGCAGCTGGGTCCTTCCAATCACATGGAAGACTTTGAGCACACAACTACCTATGGTGAGTCCAAATTGGCCTCCGTATTCGATAACATGTCGATGGACTCACATGATTCTCATAAAGAAAATTGTGCTCCAACTCCTGAGTACCAGGACCTGACGATGATCAAACCTGGGTATGTCCCCTCTGATCTCCCTTCTATTACTATCCCTGTTGTCCATGGAAAGGACTATCGCATTCATTCCAAGGATGCAAATGGGAATATGATATATAAACAAACAATTAGAGCTCGAAATTCACTCGAACTAATTGATATCATATATAGGCAGAATCAGGACTTCTTGCGAGAGCAGGAATTGGCCTACGAGGAGATGGAGCTCCTAGATGAGCATGGGTTTCATGTACACTTAGACAAGGGAGGATCTCGTGCACCTACACCAGAACCCAATCTCACTGAGTGGACCGGAGAATGTATAGTGGGGGTAGAAGCACGTAACAGGATGCCCGAGCCTGATCTCTCAGCTTGGGACCCGATGATGAACAGCGAGGACACTGTTTCCCTTGATTGGGGAACAGATGAAGAAAGGTATGCCTTTCTCACACAGCACTTATACGATGCTGACAACCAGACAGCCTTGGACCTCTTACTAAAAGTATAAGGATACCAAGTTGTAAAAATAAAAATGTACTGTCTGTAGTGTCTCCATTGTACAGTATGAATATCAGCGCGCTTGATGTTTTGAAATGCGAGCACGATCAATATTTTACACAGTGTGCTAAGTGTCAAGAAAAAATAAGCTCCATGTGGCTATTAGACTCAGGAGCTTCGGCACACTTCACTAATAGGATTAGTGACTTCATTGAGTACGAGCCAGCACAAGAATCTGACTGAATACTGGTTAGAACTGTGTCTAATACTATCTATGTAGAAGGATCTGGTACAGTGCTTCTAAAGCACTATATAAATGAAACTCTAGTAACTACTAGAGTACATCCAGTCCTTTACATACCTAAAATGACAACGCGGTTGCTTTCTATGGGAGCATTCTTACAACAAGGTATGCGTGTAATGGGCAACGCACAACATATTACCTTATACCATAAAGTACAATCGTTTGTCCAATGTAAACCCATTTTAAGTGGACATCCATTATATTGGTTAGATGTGCAATCTATTGAAGTAGAAGCACAGTCAGCAGAAATGCCACTGATCTACAAAGTAGATTACGATCTAATGCATCGTCACCTCGGACACCCATCCAAAGAGGTTCTAAGACATGCTAAGGATTATACAAAGGGTTTTCCTGATGGAATTACAATTCCTACAACTGATGGTATTTGTCCAGGATGTGCGCAAGGCAAAATGCCTGCAGCTTCTCATCCACCATCTGATACTAGGGCTAAAGCTCCTTTTAGTCAAGTTCATTCTGATCTAAAAAGCTTCCCTATACTGTCATACCATAAATATAAGTATTTTATCGTCTTCTTAGACGATTATACTTCATATGCATGGGTATCACTCTTACACGACAAAGCTTCGGCTATCAGCACGCTTAAACAATGGTTAGCGTTAATTAAAAATCAATTTAACACTACCATAAAAGAGTGGATGTCCAATGCCGGTGGTGAATACAAATCAGATGTGTTCCTTAAAACTTTAAAGGATGACGGCATTACAGTGCTACAAAGCGTACCTCACACGCCACAACAAAACAGGCATGCTGAACACTTTATGCGCACAGTAATGGACAAAGCACAGTCAATGCAACTTGATGCTTGTATACCACAGTCTTGGTGGGAATTTGCAGTATTACATGCTGTACATTGTTATAATAGAACACCTATGAGTCGCCTTAAATGGCAAACACCATATTTTCTATTAAATGATGAAATTTCAGACATTTCACATCTCAGAGTGTTTGGATGCGGTGCTTATGTGCACATCCCAGAAGCTCGGCATATAAACAAATTATCCCCCAAAAGCGAGCTTATGATCTACTTAGGTAGACCTTCTGGAATGAAAGGCGATGCCTTTATGCATCATCATAATACCATATTCTATTCTGACAAAGCTCTGTTTGATGAAATGTTATTCCCTAATTGTACTACTGGACCAAAAGACGGTAGAACAAGGGGAACAACCCAGTTGAATAAATCACCATCTAATCAACCACCCATTGATGCGTCTGAAGACACCACTCCTGGTGATCTTGACTCACAACTTCCCAAGCTATTAATTAAAGGGAGACACGCTCGACAACCCGACGGGGTTGATCAGGTTCCAGATGAACCTGAGGCTGCTGTTCAGCCTGACGAGCAGCAAGCTCTGCCTCCTGTACCAGATCCTGTACCTCCTCCATTTGAACTGAGGAGATCTGGACAAGTGAGGAAAACAACTACTCTTCCTGAAAATGTTTATGGAGATAAACCTCCTAGTAAATCACTAGCAGACATTGAGCGAAGTTGTACTTGGCGAAAACTGGTAACGAACCAGCCGGGTAGCTCTCAGCAGTGTTCATGCCAAGATCAGCCAATTCCAGGAGGAATTCCTGAGCAAATCAAGCCTGATCCTCCAAGTACTAAGAGTGACTCTTCGCATGACTCAGAGGATGAAGTAGATCAGCAGTTGCCGACCCGCCTTGCTCAGGAAGGGGGAGTCAAATTTCTGGATCTATTGCTTGCCAAAGCAATTTCACCGCTAGATCTGGAATCACCTGATACCTCCAATATTCATGAATGGACCTTTAGGGACATTCTTAAAATGTCAAGTGATATACAGGAGGAGTGGCGTAAAGTGTGTCGTGAAGAGTTAGAGTCTCTTCGCAAATGCAAAGTCTTTGAACTAGTTGACCCACCGAAAGGCAGAAAGGTCATTAAGAATCAATGGGTATTTGACTTAAAGTCAGATGGCTGGAAAAAGGCCAGGCTTGTAGCCAAAGGCTTCTCTCAGGTTGAAGGCATTGATTATGACGAAATATTCTCACCCGTGGTATGGTTTGAGACTGTTCAGATGATGTTAGCGCTTGCAGCATTAAAAGATTGGCACATCTCTGGATTAGGCATCAAAACAGCCTTCCTATATGGTGAACTCGATGAGGAACTATATATGGAACAACCTGAAGGGTTTAAAAAACCCCACCAGAAAAATAAAGTGATGCGTTTAAAGCGTGCCATATATGGACTAAAACAAGCTGCTTTAGCATGGTGGAAAGCGCTTGATAAATCCATGGCTATGTTAGGATGCACACGCTTACTATCAGACTCAGGTTTATTTGTAAATGCAGATAAAACCATTGTAGTGATAGTATATGTCGATGATGTTCTATTCCTTGGAAAGAACAAATCAGACATTAGTTCCCTAAAAGAATGCTTTATGAAAATCTGGGAATGTCGTGACCTTGGTGATACCCAAGAGTTCTTACACATGCGCATTATCAAATCCAAGGGTCGAATCCTTGTTGATCAAGTAGATTATCTACATAAAGTGCTGCAGCATTTTAAACTCACAAATGTGAAAGCGGTCCCCACACCACTACCTGAAGGGTATCAACCAGTACCCAATAAAGGTTCACCAGACCCAGAAATTTGCACGTCATTCCAACAAGTGATAGGATCACTCCTATACATTATGATTGGAACTCGACCAGACATTGCCTATGCAGTGATGAAACTTGCGCAGTACACTGCAAACCCCACGCAAGACCATTTGAATAGGGCACTATATATTTGCCACTATCTCATTGGTACTTCTAGTTACGCTTTAGTCTATGATGGCAAAAGTGATGGGGGTTTACTAGCATATGCGGACTCTGATTGGGCTTCTGACCCAACAATGAGAAAGTCTACTACAGGCTACTTAGTTAAATTAGCAAATGGAGTATTCTGTTGGAATTCTAGAGCGCAGAAGTCAATTGCGCCCTCTTCCACAGAAGCAGAATACATGTCTATCTCAGATATGAGCAGACAGTTGGTCTGGATTCGATCTCTCTTTGAAGAGATTGGAATATCCTTAGCACCAATTCCATTATGTGGAGACAATCAAGGCTCCATATTCCTTGCTTCTAATCCTGTACAGGAAAAGTGAATAAAACATATAGACCTATGCTACCACTACATTCGCAAGGTCATTCACTTAAAGAAGATTGAACTATTGTTCATTGAAGGAGCCAAGAATCCCACTGATTTATTTACTAAGAATCTGGGATGCATAAAGTTTCTTAAATTCAGGGAACAACTAGGACTTGAGTTTTACTCATCCTAGATAGAGAACGAAATTGTCACATAGATCTCGGAAGAGCCCGACATTCAGATGGCATGCCTATGCATCCAAGTCAGACCCGATAATCTTAGAAGATGTGTCGAGTAATGCCTTTGCGTGGCACACTCGCAGAGAAGTGGAAAAAGATCGAACTTTACCAAAAGTTCAGCCTTAGTCCAAATCTTCTTCACGCGACTCTTTCTCTCTCAACACCGATGACATGATGAAGGAATACAACCTACAAATAATACACAAATAATTCCTTGATTAAATGTCATCAAAAGGTTTCTTTACTGTACTATATTACTTTGCTCAGTACATACATGGTATACTTAGCAAGGGGGAGTGTTGAAACGTAATAAGTACATACGTATCTTATCTATAGCAGTTATGACATTACAGTAGTATCATACATATGATTACCATATTAGGGTACTCCATTACGCACAAAGTGGGCGCAACTCCAATATGGAGGGCGCAAGTCTTATCAGTATCACACGTGGTGATATTGAAGACTTCTGGGGTGTTTCACATCAGGCGTCACTGAAAACGCGATATTGTGGACACCTTTACTCATCACTTATCGCGTAATGGACATGGTGGGACCATAGGGACCAGTTTTCCTATAAATGAGGGGAGTAGAGCCCCTCTAAGAATACAAGTCGTTCACTCTACGCACACTTGAGCACTCCTCTCTACAAACTTCTTTACTAGTCTCTATACCTTCACAAGGTGAGACTCCGTAACTCTGTTAGCTGTGCTAGTTGCTGTGCAACACTCCTCCCTTCCACTGAGTTGGGATACTTTTACAGAGTCGTATGTTGGAGGGCAAAAGGGACAAGTAGAGAAAGATCCTAAAAAGCTGATGTCATCACAAGAGTTCATTGGCATAATCAAAGAAGAATACTTAAGACGCAAGGCACACACTCAAGTTGCCAAAACAGAAATTACAAACCAAGCAATGCTTCCTCGGAAGAGTTTGGCAATGCGTATAGGTGCACCAATGTCTTCTAAAAGAGGTGCACAAATTGCTGGTCAGCGGATGTTTTGTCAGCAGTGCGGCAGGCGCAACCATAACACAACGGAATGTATATTCCTAGGAGCAGACAAGTGTGATGAATGTGGACGATTCGGTCATCTTACCAAGCATTGCTGGAATAAAAAGAATCAGAAAAGAAAACCAAATACGATTCCTAACAAAAACAAACCAGATAAAAGACCAAAGAAAGAGGAAACACACACCACGATCACAGAGGAAGAAAATGAAGATGAAGTCATAGTATTTGGTGCAGAGGACAATGTAATCAAGTTTGATGCGAGTGAAGAAGGACAGTATTCTGGATTTGATGAGTACAATCTGCATGATCCAAATGATATTGATGAGTGCATTTTGTGGTATGACTGGTTGGCAGATAGCGCGACAATGTCTCATATTACAAATCAAAGAGACATACTCACAAAATTTGAACTGACAACCAGTACAAATATAACTGGTGTTGGAAATATAAATACTGTAGCCGAAGGAAGAGGCACAGTAGAATTAGATGCAGAATATGAAGGCCAAAGATATCACTTACGGCTTGAGGACGTTCTATACGTTCCAAATATCAAAAATAGTTTAATATCTCTTGGTCAATGGGAAACCACTGGCCAAAGATATGTAGGGGAAAATAATAAAATTTCCCTTTATGATAGCAACGGGAAATGTGTCGCTGTAGGACATAAAATAAAAAGACATCTATATTGTTGCGTGTGTGTTACACGTAAGCCTGACTTAGGCAACGTAAGGTGAACGCGGTGACTTAGCGATCTGCTGACTCTAGCACAAAGGCAGAGTATCGTCTCAACGCACGAAGGCGGAGTCTTGTTCCCAGCTAACGCGGTCCGAAAGGACGAAGAGAGAGAGAGAGAAGAAGAGCTTTCTGAATTCGAGAGTATACAAGAAATCCAAGCTATCGACCACAACAGTCGATAGCTTCCTTATATAGTACTACGCGGTAGTCTGCCTTCGTCAGCGAGACCGCCACTACTACTAAGACTACTCCTCGGCTGGGTAATCGTCCACGTATAATCAGTAAGCGTATCACAAACCCATCAGTCAGCGTATAGTACATCATCAGTCAGCGTATAGTACATCATCAGTCAGCGTATAGTACATCATCAGTCAGCGTATAGTACATCGTCAATCGTCGTACCGTAATAGTCTGTTATGCCATGTCCCATGAGTTATCGGCTTAGGTCAGATACTTGCTATGACCCGGGACGTTACATCACCCCCTTCACAAGGGTGAGCGCCCACGCTCGACCACCCAATTTGTTACTGCTGTAAGTCCGACATCCGTCTCGTGTTCATCACGTACCCACTGCAGGGCGTGAGCCCTTCCGAGTCTTCGCGCGGAATGCCTAGCTCGATCGACGTGTACGAAGACGTCGTCCTCGAGCCGTTTGATGGCGGCTTCCAGCTCTTCAATGACTTCCTGGGACGCGCGGTAGCGTCTCACCTCAGCCTGCAGGGATATGTCCCCTAGCCTGGCGAGAGCCTCGTCTACCTGGCGCTTTCCCCGGAAGTCAGCTCGGAAGTATTTGAGTTCGTCACGATTGTACTCAGCTGCGGGTCCCATGTCCCGGCATGGTTCTGCGTGAATGTCCCCCCTATAAATGGGTTCGTACCTCCCCATAGTCCCGAAGACCTCTGGGTTGTCGAGCATACGAACTCGGATGTATCTTGCCGGTACCCGTCGACCCTCGTGCTCGATGACCATTGGCACCCAATTCATCCCGTTGTTGAGGGTGAATCCTGTGGGGGTAGGCGATACGGCACGGAAAGGGCGCCTCGCCGCATTCGTTCGGCGCGTAGTAGTTGGAGACGGGATTGGTGCGTTACTGTAGGGTAGCACTCCGCGAGCGGCGTACCCTGCTTCCGCCATCGGTCCGAAGACGACAGCAACCGGCGGTGGTCCTCCTTCGTCATCACTGGCTTCATCGGCAACTTCGTCGATTCTTGTGATGGGTGGTGGTATGTATTGAGGTGCGCAGTGACAGTAGTTGGGGGGATTGTCGCAACGGGTACAGACAATCCTGGCTTCATAGTAGGATCGGTCTTCGTCGGATGAGTCGTGTGATCCGGCCCTTGTCTCGTGGTAGGTGTTGTCGTCATCGGACGACTCGTCGCTGTCGTATCGATCGACAGCGGTAGTGGATGTGGCAGCGGTGGAGGGCTGGAGGATACTCGCCTTGTCAGCAACTGTATCCTCGTCCGTCTCTCCTTCGCCGTCTTCTTCACTATCTGATCCAGTCTCCACGACCGCATCATCTCCCTCATTAGCGTGGTCTCCTTCCTCATCGTCCTCCACTCGGCCGCTTGCGGGTGTTGGGAATCGCCGGCGAGCCTCGGCCAGGTCTCGGGCAGCTTGATCGTTGATTGCGGTTGTTCTGACATACTCCACGGCGGAGCAGAATGGGTCGTCGACATTGTTAGTGGTGTCGTAGGTGGTGAGGGTGTTGACAGAGGGGAGATCATCGATGTGAGTAAGAGTGTTAATGGGGATGTAGGCCATTGGAGTGGAGATTGGTCGTGTCATAGTCCCTGCTTTTATGTGAGTTTCGGCAGCTGGGTTGGAGTTCTGGAACTTCCTTATCTCTTCGTCCGCATGTACGTCGTCCCACGGGACCCACTGGTTATCCGAGTCGGCGTATCCTTTCCACTTGATTAGGTACTGCAGTTTGCGCCCGCGTCCATGTCTTCTCGAGTCTAATACCTTTTCGACCTCGTATTCTTCCACGTCCCCCACTAGTTCTGGTGGCGGGCGCTGATAGTTTACGCCGTGAGTCAGCGTTTCTTTGTACGGGGTAAGGAGATCTGTGTGGAAAACATCATGGATGCTCCACTGCGTGGGAAGCTCGAGTCGATAGTTTACAGGAGACATCACCTGGACAACCCTGAATGGTCCGTGTCTCCTGGGCGCAAGCTTTGTGGTTGGTTGGTTAGTTCGAAGATGACGCCCCTCGAGCCAGACCTTGTCCCCTATTTGATATTTTGGGGTGTCACGATGTTTGACCCATGACTGTTGCGCCCTTCGCATGTGATCTTGCGCCTGACTCCTTATCTCCTTCAATTGTGTTAGTCGCTTTTCAACTTGTGGTATCGGTGACTTCTTATCTGTCCAGTTAGTAAGGGGGTGATAACCCATTAGCAATCTGAACGGTGTTTCACGCGTGGACTCGTTAGCCCAATTGTTGTGTGCGAACTCCGCGAGCGCTAAATAGTCAGCCCAATTGTTTTGTCGTTCATTGGCCCATAGTCTGAGGTATTGTTCCAACCACTGGTTGGTTCGTTCTGATTGTCCGTCTGTTCGTGGGTGATAAGCTGTTGAAATGTTTTGTTTTATCCCCAAGATTCGACATAGTTCCCTTGTGAACTTTGACGCGAACCGGGGATCTCTGTCGCTGATGATTTTTGACGGTAATCCAAACCGTGCCACAACGTGTGTTGCGTAGAGTATTGCGGTTTCCTCGCCCGATATTTCTTCCTTGCATGGTATGAATATGGATGCTTTGGAACAGTCATGGTCAGTAACTGTGAGTACTGAATCGTATCCCCTTGACACCGGAAGTTTGGTGATGAAGTCTAATGCTACCACCTCAAATGGCGTTGCTTCTGGTTTCGGGAATATGGGTTGTAATGGTGCTTTTGTTCTTTGCGTGTTGACCTTGCACCGTTGGCACTCAGCGCATCCTCGGACGTATTCGGTAACATCTCGTTTCATCGTGGGCCACCAGTAGTGGCGTTCTACTAGTTGCGTTGTTCGGTTTATTCCTGGGTGACCGTGAACGGGAGGATCGTGATGTGCTGAAATTACTTCTCTAATTTCCTCCATTGTTCCCGTTATGACGAGCCTTTGTCCTTGGTACCACCAAAGCCCTTCTGCTTTCGTTAGTTTGTGGGGATCAACCCACTTGCGTATTCTTTGTTCATCTTGTCGTGTACTTGTGGTTCGTATAAATACTTTGTTTGGCAGTACGACGACGTTTTCGTTATCCTTTTCTCCTTGGTCGTAGTCAGGCCTCCGAGACAACGCGTCGGCCCTTCCATTGGCTGTCCCTTGACATGGTGTATCTCGAAGTTGTATTCCGCTAGTTCTAGTACTTCTCTGGCGATCCGGCGACTGATCTTCTGAGGGTCTCGCCAGTATCGTAGGTTGAGATGATCTGAGAAGATGCGTACTTTGTGTGGTGATCCCGCCAACAGATGTCTCCAATTTCTTATCGCTTTTACGATAGCCAATAGTTCAAGATTGTAGATGTCGTAGTTGCGTTCGGCTGCGTTGAGTGTAGCCGAATAGTATCCTACTGGATGTCGTTTTCCGTCTGTCTTCTTTTGGAGCAGGACCGCTCCGACTGCGAATCCTGAGGCATCTACTTCCACATCAAATTGTTGTGTCTGGTCAGCGTGTGCGAGGATGGGTTCTGTTGTTACTCGTTGTTTGAGCGTTTCGAATGCTTCCTGGTGTTTGGTGTTCCATTGCCATGGTTCATCCTTGCGTGTTAGTTCGTTTAGTGGTTTGGCAATGGTAGCGAATCCTCTGATGAACTGCCGGTAAAAGTTACAGAAACCGAGAAATGATCGTACGTCTTTTACGGATGTTGGTGACTGCCAGTCGCGAACACCCGAAATTTTGACGGGGTCCATACGTGTTACCCCCTCTTCAAGGATTACCCCCAGGTAATCGATACTGGAGGCGTTGAAGATGCATTTCTCGGGTTTGAAGAAAAGGTCGTGTTGTTGAGCGACTGCGAGTACGTCGCAGACTGCTTCTTGGTGTTTCTTGGTTGCTAATGGTTGTCGTTTGGTTGCAATGGCGATGTCGTCCATATAAACTCTGATCTTTGTTCCGAGTGCGTCGTGTTTTGCTATCGTAGGTTGGTAGATGGCGTTCATGAAACTTTGAAATGTAGCCGGTGAGTTGCACAGGCCAAAGTACATGACTGTTGGTTCGAATAGTCCGCGGCGTGTTTTGAACGCAGCTTTGTGTTCATCCCCTTCCTTGATACGGATGTTGTTATATCCTTGTCGGACATCGAGTTTGCTGAATATTTGCGCTCCTCCAAGATCCCTGATCAGGTCGTCAATGAGGGGGAGCGGATATTGATTTTGTATTGTCCATTCGTTGATTTTTCGATAGTCCTGTACTGGTCGTAGCTTTCCGTCCTTCTTTTTAATGAAGAAGAATGACGATGCGTACGGGGATTTTAAGGGACGAATATATCCCTTCTCCACTTGTTCGTCAATAAACTCGTCTAGTGCTGCGTCTTCGACCCTTGTCATCGGGTATACTTTGCAGTCAATTACATCTGGTACCCCTTTTTTGAACTCGATTGCGTGGTCGCAACTTCGTTTTGGTGGGAACCTCTTTGCTTCTTCCTCACTGAATACCGTCGTGAATTTTTGGTATTCCTTTGGTATGTGGACTTCTTTGGTGTATTGTTTGGCGTCGATTGCCAATTCGACCGCCGATCGTCGTCCATATACTTGTTCTTCTATTTTTGTCACGATTTGTTCTTTTGTGTCCGTTGTGAACACTCGCGACACTTGTTCGTCATCTTTTTCTTCGCGGAGCAACCTTGCGAGTACTGCTTTTCTATCGTTTGGATTGATTGATCGCAGTACTATAGGGAGCTGTTTTTCGTCAATGGTGGCATGTCGCCAGCTGAACCTTGGTTCGTAAGTTGCGAGCCAAGGATATCCCAACAGTATGTCTTCTCTTCCTATGTCGGTGATGAGGAAGCGCAGTTCTTTTTGAGTTCCTCCTGTTTCCACGTTAAGCGTAAGATAGTGCGTGATCTGTCCCGCTTTATTAGTGGTATCGTCGATGTTGTAAATGTTTTTGGGCTTATCTAATGCCCGTTGTCCCAGACCCATCCGTTTTACGAATTGTGGGTGGATGAAATTGTCAGTGGCTCCGGAGTCCACTAATGCTTTGATGTCGGCCATGTTATAACTTGCGCGAATAGACACTGGTACTCTCATAGATCGGTAGCGCATAATGTACACAGAGTTACAACGTATTGCCCTCACCCAGGCCGCCAGGTTCAGGTGTTTCCAAAATCCTGTCCCATCAATTGTTGAAGGACCAGGTCTTTGACTTCCTCATCGTCTCCTGCCACTCCTCGTAACCATTCCGCCGCTTTCTCTTCTTTGGTTTGTGCGGCTTCAGTGGCGCGTACTTGCGTATCGCGGCGTCTCCTAGGTTGCCTGCAGTCGCGACTGATGTGACCCATCTTCTGGCAGTTGTAACACTGCGTTTGACTGTGGTCTCTTTTAAATTGTCTCTGGATGAATCCCCCTCGTGGTGGGAATGGTGGTTGCGGCGGCTTGGTGTTCCTAGGATGGTTGGCCATGATTTCCTCGGCGTCTGCTAATCGTCCTCGAACTCGGTCTGCGGATGTGTCCATTCGGTCGTCGTTTCGGAGTGGTGCGAGTAACTTAGCTAGTGCTCCTCCTGTATTACTCCTTAGTTTGAAGGCGTCGAGGTTTCCTCGAACTGTCTGCATGTGAATCCACTTTTGCTGCCTCTTTAGGGCGGATTCCCTCCATTCCTCGTAGTTTCGGGGGTCGTCGTGTTGGTACATTGTCTCGTACAATGCTCTTGGTAGTCCTCTGGTGAAGTACTTGAGTGTTTGCTCAGCGTTAATGTTGTATCCCGCGTGTCGAACGAGTTGTTCGAATTGGGCGATGTAATCGTCGATTTTTCCATCCTTCATGTGTATTCCGGCATCTAGTTGTGCCTGCGCTCGTTCTTTGCTGAGAACGTCGCCGAATTGCCGTTGAAAGGCGTTGAGCAAGTTCTCCCATAACCTGTTGTCGAATTGATTGGTCCCCATGGCTACTTCGTTTACGAGCCACCGGCTTGCGGACATAACCCATTGGTTAACTGCATTTCCCTGGATGTAGGTGAGGAACAACATAGCTTTCTGATACTTATTCAGCATAGCTGAATGGTTTGCGTTTACTCCTGCGTAGACCTCCCATTGCAGGATGAAGGCCTCGGCTTGTGATCTTTGTCCTGTGAATGTAGGTGGTGGGTTACCAATGAATTTATCGTTCCCCCCTTGGTGTGCATTGTGGGCTACTGCTGGTCCGGCTAGAGGCGGTCCTCCTCCTGGCGGTCCTCCTCCTGGCGGTCCTCCTCTTGGCGGTCCTCCACCTGGTGGTCCTCCACCTGGTGGTGGTCGCAATGGCGGGAATGGCCTATTTTCCGGTGATGGTACTCTGTTGCGATCGATCCTGAATTCGTAAAACATATCGGCTCCGTTGTGAATGCTTGGTGCATCAGGGACGTCTGGTCCCATGGCTCGGTTTACGGCTTCCATGTCTTCTGGTTGTATTTGTTGTACGTGACCCGTTTGTTCGTTGATGACAAGTCGAGGTGGTGATACCTCTGTTTCTGTTTGAGTAGTCATGTAGCTGTATGGTATTCCTCTGATTGGTTCGGGAATATGTAACTCAGCTGTTCGCGCTGCTAATGCGTCTATCTCCGGTGATTGTACCATGATATCTTCGGGTTCCACACTTCGTGGGGTTGGTGATCGTTCGCTGGTGTGGCTTGATGCTACCGGTGATGCTTCTCGTAGTAGAAATTCGGTCCTTGGTGGTTCCGAATCGAGTTCATTCGTTTCTTGACCGTCTATTGGTCCTTGTTGTTCAATTGTTCGTGCGTCGACCAATGGTATGTTTATGTGTAGGTCGTCCGCTGCTGGTCGTGATGCTTCAAAGTAGTTGTTGGTGTTACTCCACCTGAGTTCTACCCAGCAACAGCGTTCTCTGTTGAATACTACGGGATGATACCTTTGTGAGGTAGCTGCTTCCGCGTAATATCCGGTATTGTTTTCGTCGGATCTTCTGGAGTCCGGTACGTGTCGCCACCTTACTCGTCCTATGAGGTATCGAGTGGGTGCGTCTCGTTCTCTTGCGTCGATTCTGTAGGATACGAAGTCCCAACCGTCTTTGGTATTGAGAGTCGCCACGGCGTTCGGTTTTGTGAAGAGCTTGGATTTAATGTTGCGTGTGTGTTACACGTAAGCCTGACTTAGGCAACGTAAGGTGAACGCGGTGACTTAGCGATCTGCTGACTCTAGCACAAAGGCAGAGTATCGTCTCAACGCACGAAGGCGGAGTCCTGTTCCCAGCTAACGCGGTCCGAAAGGACGAAGAGAGAGAGAGAGAGAAGAAGAGCTTTCTGAATTCGAGAGTGTACAAGAAATCCAAGCTATCGACCACAACAGTCAATAGCTTCCTTATATAGTACTACGCGGTAGTCCGCCTTCGTCAGCGAGACCGCCACTACTACTAAGACTACTCCTCGGCTGGGTAATCGTCCACGTATAATCAGTAAGCGTATCACAAACCCATCAGTCAGCGTATAGTACATCATCAGTCAGCGTATAGTACATCATCAGTCAGCATGCATCGGATCACCAATCGTTGTACCGTAATAGTCTGTTATGCCATGTCCCATGAGTTATCGGCTTAGGTCAGATACTTGCTATGACCCGGGACGTTACATCGTGAGTTGTGTTTACTATAGTTCGAGCTCAGTTTGAATACTGTCTTGGAGTACTATAAGTACTTGGCAGGTTTCGCCAGTAGTCGTTAGCTTAGTTGTTTTGACTTCCACCTGTATTCCTCTCAGGGACTAGCAAAGCATTCTTATAGCAGAGTCATTGGTCTGTGTGACTATCTTCTCATCTTGTTGCCAACTTGTGTGTTAGGCTATCACCATTGTTTGGCCTTATAAGGGGACCTTCTGAGGTTATTCACCCTTTACGAGTTATTGTCTAGGTTGCAAGCTGTGCACTTGGCTTAGTGTTGATACAGGAAAGCCCACGGATCCAAGTCGGATCAGCGTTTAGTGGAAACGCTACATAAGTTCTACCCAGCAACACCTTTCTCGATGGAATACTATGGGATGATACCTTTGTGCAGTGGCTGCTTCTGCGTAGTAGCCTGTGTTGTAGTGTTCTAGGTTTCCTCCTCTTCTTGAGTCTGGGATCGTCCTCCACCTGACTCGGCCTTTGAGATATCTGACAGGGGCGTCCCATTCTCTGGCCTCAACTCGATAAGGTTGGAATTCCCAACTATCCTTGGTGTTCAGCGTCGCCACAGCGTAAAAGGGAGCTTGACGCTGATGTAATGCCTAGAGCAGCCAAGCCTGACTTAGGCTCCTAAACACGATGGCAGTAGAAATCGTGACTCAGCAAAAATGTGTCAACACCTGGAAGTGTGACTTTGATTGAGGACACTGGCACGTGCCTCCCTCAGGGTACTGTCTTTGGCTAGTCAGAGTAGAGAGAGAGGAACCGACTAGATTCGAGAGATGAACAAAAGCATCAAGCTGTCGACCACATCAGTCAACAGCCACCTTATAACGAGATACCGGCTACATGCCTTCGTCAGCGATGCAGCCACTACTACTAACACTTGGTAATCGTCCACTAATACACTGAGTAATTGTACAGTAAGAGGATTGGTAATCGTACAGTGAGAGGATCAGTAATCATACAGTGCTTGGTAAGTATTCAGGAGCGACTCATCATCCCGCTGACCCAAGTAATGAAACGTTACATTGAAGAAGCAAGGGAGATGACCTTGCTGAGCTTGCATGCGTACCATGACACCTTGTCCTCATCAGTTTTCCACTCGACCAACTCAGGCCTCTGGATTGAGCTGGTGACCACACCTTTTTGTACACAAACTCTTTGAATATCAGTTGACTTTGGCAGTAATCGTCTGCCCACTGTCTTAGTGTCCAGGAGGATCGGGAAACACCAACAAGAGGTGCCTGCTTGGCTGTACCAACCGGGGAATTAGCACGCCACCTCTTCTTCATGACCCATGGTGGTAGGCCACGTAAGCGGTGCTCCCTCACCCACGTCCCGAAGGAATTGATCGTATCATAGTCTGCCTTGACCGTTTGTCCAGGAGGCCCTACTTCCTTGCTCATGCGGCCCCTATAGGTGGGCTCCCACAGCAGTGGATGAGGAAGGTCGGAGGTGTCTCTGCCTGTGAAAGCAAGAAACAATAGGGTGCTTCACCTGTGGTGTCGAAATAATATGTAGCCATGCAGCATGAGCACGTACATCACCACGCACCTTTCTCGTTAAGAGGGTGGTCATGGGAGATGATAACGCCATTTTTGAACATCCAACTTTGAATGCTCTGCATCATATGGTGTAAACTTGGGGCGACCCTCCCCCCCTTCTGGGAAAGATTCAGCAAATCTGTAATTGTTGATATCGATGACCAGGTGCCCAACACTCTCTTCAAAGGACGGAGATGGGACCCCAGAATGCCCAGTATCGCTGATGGCGCTGCTACAAGACAGAGGCTGTTGGGAGACTTGGCCTTTGTCTGGGGAAGAAAGTGTCATGACGGTTGTTGGGTGACTGTGCTTTGCAGTGGGACGTACATGTTGTATTGCTCCGAAGTTGACGTTGTTGTGCGTCTGTTTCTATCTCCGTCACTCATGCGGTCGATCCGTTGCATATGGTCATGCACAAGGTGTTTGCAATTTCTATGCACACGGATAGGACAACTTTTATTGTCTTTAAGTTCTTGTAAATAAAAAAATTTCGTATCACTCTCGACTTTACCAATAGGGCTCCTTGGGCCCCTCGGGCCCCATCGAAGTCGCTAGTAAATCTAAAAAAAGTGGAAACTTGAACTCACTTTCCTTTCGGGTCAAAACCTTGCACGTCCATACTTCTCATACCATACACAAACACCAGGCGGCGTGTGAGAGTGCTTCGGCATCTACCTTTAAAAATGTCGATGTATTCCTCTGTATTCGTCCTTTTTCATCCTTGCCAAGGATCTGAGCGTCAAGCGGGGAGGGTAAAAGCGCTGCTGTTATTATTGTAGTTATTGTATATTTACAGTACTTAGAAGAAGAAGATGGAAAGAAAGAAGTCTAATGGAACACGATTATCTCCTCCTGTGTACGTGTGCAAGCAAGGTTTTCTGTCGGCAATGAAGACGCCCAGTATGTAACAATCAAGCCAAAACCATACATATCCAAACATCGTCCATGTGCCTCGTAACTTACTCTACCAAAACATCCAGGGGTTCTTCTTGCTTACTGCTTACTTCGCAAGGCTTGTGTAGGCAACGACGCCGCCTAGTAGCAAATCATGCATGCATCATTCATCACGTGCAGCGAGGCAGCCGCGGAGATAATCAGCCGTTTTCGCCGCGCACCTCGCTTCCACGGACGTTGCAGCTAAAAATGATGACTCGCCATGTCGGCCAAACTCCCAGATTCGCCAGGCTCACCTTATGCTCTCGTACAGTTACCGCGGAAGGCTCATTACATCTCCTGTTAAATAATTAAGCAGCCGTGCCTATCTTCTGCCATTCCATTCCCATACGCGTCTGATTCTCGAGCGGTGTTAGCGGCGGAAGAGACTCGCGAGCCCGATACCAGTGGCCATCTGGCTCTCAAAGCCTTGTACGTACGGTTATGGGTTTGGGGACAGCGCTACTACGTTCTTGTTTGATCCGAACATTGGGCTCGGAGTCTTTCTTGGCAACTGCGGCTTCACGCTGCCATACATCTAGGAAGGTCGATTGGCATGGTTTCAATCGTTCAAGGACTACATGAGAACATCTTTGGCCCGTTCAGGTCTCTTCTCGTGTGACGCACATCGTCGCCGGCAGGACTCTACGGCCGCTCATCATCCGTCTCCTCCCCACGCGGCCTCAGACTACAAAAGCTCCTAGCATTCTCCTGATGGCGGTCTCGCCTTGAAAGGGATCTCTTTCAGTCCTCCAGCCTTTCTCGTCATCCGTCATGTGGGAACTGCTTCAGGTCTTGGCGATTTGTTCTATAGCACTAGCATCCCCCTCTCAGCGTGCCAACCACGTCATTCACGAGCGACGCACAGCCGAACCCATTGGATGGGCGAAGTATCACAGGGCGGACGCAGATGATATCATTCCCCTGCGTATTGGGATGAAGCAGCAGAACATTCACATACTCGAAGACCTTCTGATGGATGTAGCACATCCAGATTCGCCAACGTATGGCCAACACTGGACTCCCGAAAAAGTCATCGACTTTTTCGCACCGGGCGAGTCCACTCTGTGCTCTATTCGAACGTGGCTTAGTGCTTCTGGTATCTCTGAGGACAAACTCCGACTTTCTCCCAACAAGGGGTGGATCGAATTGAACGTGACAGTGGCTTTCGCCGAGCTGTTGCTGGATACGGATTACTATATTTATGAGCACCAGTCAGGAGCGAAGCAAATTGGTAAGCTACGGCTCCAAAGCTACCGGTACTTGCGAGGTGGCTAACCGGTTCATTGTCACCGAGGCTGTCTTTCTTACTCTGTACCTGAACATATCAGTGACCACGTCGAAATCATCAAGCCCACAGTGCACTTCAACCACCATATTCCGCAAGACCCAGGACGCCTCCCCAAAAGATTCAACCTTGGTCAGCCATCCAGCACCCACGGCCCGAAGACAAATGGCGCGAAGGTCGACGCCACGTTTTCACTGGAAAATTGCGATGAGTTTATCACCCCGGCCTGCATACGTGCTCTGTACAATTTCTATTATACACCAATCGCGACGGCGAATAACTCCTATGGAATTGGTGAGCCATTTAGCTGGATCATTTTAGGGTCCCCGCTGAACTGTCCCTCAGTTGAGATTACGCCACAAGCGTACCTTGCTCCCGATCTTGATCTGTTCTTCAAGTGCGGATATTCTTCCAAGCGCTAGGCAGATAATGACAAAATTGTTTAGGAATTTTTCGTACACACAACTTGGGCAAAGGCCTATACTTGTCTCTATCGATGGAGGCAAGTCCTACTTCACTTATGTTCCAACGCGACTGACAGTACTAATACCTGACAGGTGTCGTCCAAACGACTACTCAGAATTTCAGCATCAACGGAGAGAGTGACTTGGATCTAGAATATGCTATGGTGTTGACTAATCCACAGCCAATCACTCTGCTGCAGACTGGTGACCTCGTGGAGGGTTAGCGATTATTATTTTTTGGGAGACTAACGTCTTTAATATTCATCAGGTGCTGGATTTGACAATTGGCTGGACGCTATAGATGGGTCCTACTGTACGTTTGAGGGAGGAGATGATCCAGACGAGGTCGATGCAGCCTAATGTTTGTTAGCCCAGACCTCTGATTCACCTATGTATAGGACGGAATCTATCCTGACCCACAGCCTGGAGGCTTTAAAAGTTCGCAGAAGCCTTTCGGATTCAAGTTCCTAGATCGATCTAACGTTCTACTTTAGAGTCCGAATCTTGTGGCATAACCAAGCCACCTTTCGTTGTCTCTGTCTCTTACGGACAGAACGAGGGTGACCCAGGAGTCACCCATCGATACGCAAACCGCCAGTGCAACGAGTACGGAAAGCTCGGATTATTGGGGACAACCGTTCTTTACAGCTCGGGAGATAATGGGGTCTCAGGTTTTGGTGGCCTTTGCCAGAACTCAAGTGGTGAGCGCGTTCAGTGAACAACTGGACACGAGGGCACGGCTTACATCTGCAGGCTTGGAGGATACCAGCTTCGACGCACTCAGGTTCAATCCTGGATTCCCGGCATCATGTTCATATGTGGTTTCTGTCGGAGCTACGCAAATTGATTCTGGCTCAACTGTGAATGATTCGGAAAGCGCGTCCGACCGGGTCATATACAGTGGAGGAGGATTTAGTGACTTCTTCCCGATGCCGTCATATCAAGCGGCAGAAGTCACCAAATTCTTGAAGGAGCACCCTCCGCCATATAGTGCAGCTCAGTTCAACAACTCTGGAAAGGTAACTTTACTATTCGATTTCTGTAGCTAACCGCCTGATGAATCTTCTCTTGAAGGCGCGGGGCTTCCCCGATTTGTCCGCTAATGGGTGAGCTTGTTATGATACAATGTGCCTGATGCTATATTTGACCGATTCCTGAAAGAGCGAACTATGTTATTACCGTAAATAGTCAGTTCAAACTTGTGTTTGGGACCTCCGCATCGTCGCCTGTGGTCGGATCGATGATTGCTATGATCAATGATGCTCGGCTCGCCGTGGGGAAGGCTCCGGTTGGTGAGTCTCGCGGCTATCTTCCAAACTCCACGGAGGTAGTGACCTTATTTTCACCCACAGGCTTCATCAATCCCGCAATTTACTCCTCTCAGTTCACAGATGCATTCAATGATATTGCTTCTGGGAACAACCCAGGATGTGGTACGCGTTCTTTCTTCATCGTAAGCGCGTTATACTTAAATGCTTGCCAAAAGC
The DNA here is from genome assembly GCA_015025155.1 of Lactarius quietus. Classification (NCBI taxonomy): domain Eukaryota; kingdom Fungi; phylum Basidiomycota; class Agaricomycetes; order Russulales; family Russulaceae; genus Lactarius; species Lactarius quietus. The sequence continues at coordinate 13,916 of WITN01000384.1, read as the reverse complement.
CACGGATGGTTTTACTGCGTATGTCTATGCTCCTTTAATCCGTATTTACTCACTGAACATCTATGAAGTGTGAAGGGCTGGGATCCCGTCACCGGTATGTTCCGCTTCCTTCTTTCTCCCCTACGAGCAGCTTCCTTATCGTGTCCTCGTGGAAAGGCGTGGGCACACCAAATTTCCAGAAACTTCTCCCTTTGTTCCTTGGACTCCCCTGAACACCGAGTTCACCAACGGTATGTGACAGGACATCCTGGGTTGCTGTCCTCGTCGCAATCAGACGGGAAAGCACGGACTGTGTATGATAAAATATTTATCCTGAGAAAGAGAAACATATGTTTGGTGACTGTTTGGTGAACAAAGAATTTACCTTGCTTGTCAAGGTCATATGCCAGGTCGGAATTACAAAGAATCGAAGCAGGTTTAGGTCGCCAACGGCGACACCTAGTATGTCTCTCGGTCCGAGTCCGTGGTCTCGGTGCAAGCTTTCAACAAAACGACTTTGTACTTAGTGATGATACACTGTTGCGAACGAAATAATCCTACTTGAAGCCACTTCAATACTGAATTTTAAAGACCCGCATAGCCCGCATAGTAACGACGAAGATATGCTGGGTGTAACACTAGTAGTACTGTATCGCATCCAATACTATACTATAGTCCGCGGAAACACCACCAAATTTCCGCCACCCGCTCTGATTCTCCCACCTTTTCCGGGACATCAGTTGCGACTTTGAACAGCTTCTTGGACGAGAAGGCAACGAGAATATCATCACAACGGTCTGACGCAGTTATCAGCGGCATTGACAAGGTCACCTGATTGTCAACTTGTCAGCAAGGTCTGACTGCCATGGCATACTGAAGAAAACACCGACCCTGGTTCACGGTAATGCCATTGCAGCAAAGTGCATGATCAGTACTACGGCGCACCATCAGCCATCTAATAAAACACGGAACTCTGGGAGTACAGTACCATCCCTGCGATCCGGGAGCAGCGCAATTCTGCCCCACGGAGAGTGTAATCTCTAAGTTGGGATCCAAGGCAGCGAACAAATTTTGGTCACCAGAGGACAGTTCAGAGAATAGAGTGTAGCTGCCGCAGCACGTCAGGCTGCCAGTGCCTGTGCCACAATTCTGGACTGCGAAGGCAGTGACGCTACTGGCCATGGCCATGGCGGCGACGAAAGAGATGAGAGATCTGTGGAACAGCATTGTTTGAGAATTGTAGTGTTTAGCGGGGTACTGAGGGACTCAGGCTTGAGTGCCTTCTTATAAGATTTCGTCTATGCCAAGCCAAAGAGGTATCCAGATACGAGGACCGAGTTGTCCCCAGAAAGGCAACCTGCCGTAGCGTCTCCTCAGACTCGGAGGGATTAATACCTCTCGAGCACCCATAGGATACTGTGTAAGCGCCGCAGAAAGCATCCGCGGGACGGCTAGCATAGTTGACTGATCCATTTCAATTGACGATTCGACGCTATGTCGGACGACGACATTAAGCAATTGTCGCATCGGACTTGGTCCTTGGAGACCCGAGACCGAGCGTGCAAACGTGTTTTTCCAGCATACTGGGCAATGACTAAGAGGGTAAGCGGCTAATGCGGCGTGGCCGATGCTCTCTTCTATATGAAGTTACTCACACCATATTACCATACTGTGATGGACACATCAGTCGGACACTTTGAATTTCTCACTCAATTCTGGCTCTTTCGCTACCAAATTAAATATATGATGTCTAGTACTACTCCTTAACATGTTCCAATTTTCTTAAAATATCGCTGTGTCGCGAATTTGGAAAAATCACGCCACTCACGCTTGCTGACGGGTCGGCATGTCGGGGTTCGATTTTGTGGCTGACTGCTTTCTAAAAGTGGAACGACGCTCCAGCCTTTGCCAGAGGTGAGAAAATCAGGGATGGGTGAGCGGAGTCCAAAACAGGACCGTGACAAGTGACTGTCCAACTGAGGGGTCCTGTCCGACTGATGGGTCCATCATAGTAAGGCAGAGGACATCAGGAACCAGCAACCCTAACTTAAACCGCAAACCCTAGGGTTAGGTTCTGTACCTGATTACATAAGCAGACAAATCTGTGTTTCAGAGTAGAGTTTAACTACAAAGTTGATAGGAAAGCTAAAGGGAAAGATTGCATGTATAGTAGAAATTTTCCTCATTGGAGAATAGAATCTTTTATCTCTCTAATCATATTGTTGAAACGTAATAAGTACATATGTATCTTATCTATAGCAGTTACGACATTACAGTAGTATCATACATATGATTACCATATTAGGGTACTCCGTTACGCACAAAAGTGGGTGCAACTCCAATATGGAGGGCGCAAGTCTTATCAGTATCACACGTGGTGATATTGAAGACTTCTGGGGTGTTTCACATCAGGTGTAACGTTTCCACCAAACGTTGTTCCGACTTGGAACTCTTTGTTGACCTTGATCCAAGAACAGGCAGACAGCAGTTGAATAACGATTGCCGAAGACAAAAGACGAACCAAACGACGAGGGCTTCGCCTTATAGTGAAGGAATACAACAGGGATCTTCAAGAGATGAGAGGACAGACCACACAAGGATCAACAAGATGAGAGGAACAGGCACTATAAGCCGACACTTCTATTGTTCGAGGTAGAACTCAAGACAACGAAGATAAGGTCTCGTCTATCAAGACAGAGCACCTTATATACACTACAGGGCTGACTCCTAAACTGAGTCCCAATCGAATAACAGGTATCGTACCATATCGTATCGTCCAATAAGCTGTCAGGGATAAACGACCCAAGCTTACAACCAATCAATGAACAGGGATAAGCCCATACAGTACATGAGGCAGAAGGCCCCACCATGAGTCAGAGATAACAAACATATGACTCACTATCATCCAATAATCGTCCGGCGCAACATCAGCGCATCATACGTACAGCCATAAGGCAACATCAGAATGTTCCAATCAGAATGAATCAAAACAGGACAGAGCCTAACCGAGTTGGGAATCCCGCATCCAACTATACCCTCTCAGGAATTATATCTCGACCTGAGGTAACCGTGTTCCCCCGTGACTTATCCTTTAGACCAGATCCCGTGGTCTGGGGGTTGCTGATCACATGACTAAGCATGTGACTCAGTCTTACACATTCCTAAACGAATCGTATCGCCAGTGTTGTTGTCCACAATGAAATGATCTTCAGTACTCAACATTCGCGCGACCTCATATATCTCATCTGCATCTAATTGCAGCGCATCTTCATCTTCTTCGTCAGTGAACCGCACTTCAGGGGGGTCTTCAGCCTTTACAGGCAATGCGAATTGTACTTTCATCGGCTTGGTGACACCAGTGGCCATGACACGTGATCCGCACGTGACATCAGGCGTCACTGAAAACGCGATATTGTGGACACCTTTACTCATCACTTTTACGCAAACGGACATGGGTGGACCATAGGGACCGGTTTTCCTATAAATGAGGGGAGTAGAGCCCCTCTAAGAATACAAGTCGTTCACTCTACGCACACTTGAGCACTCCACTCTACAAACCTCTCTACTAGTCTCAATACCTTCACAAGGTGAGACTCCATGACACTGTTTGCTGCGCAACAGGTTATGGGCCCTGCTACATGGGTACCATTGCGTTCATTACAAACGACGATGATTGTCGAGCTGTTTAACTACAGTTGCTGTTGTCGACAACACCATCGAGGTTACCTTTGGCAACCTGGCATTGTGTCCCTTGACGGGCGCAATAAGACCCCATTGTGTGGCACCGACCAGTTCTCAGTAGGAGAATGTAACGGACCCCTGGGGCAGCTTCTACCTCGCTAGTACAAGGAGATAGCTAATGCCAAGGCTCTCTATTTTACTCATACCAGTATTGTGAATAGCATGCTGATGTCTCATCAGCCTTCACAGATACTATGTCGTCCCAACTTAACACCTTCGTCTCCGTCTTTGACGGTCAGGACTACGGCAGCTGGGCGCGTGCCATGAAAGCCTTTCTGATGGTGCAAGGGCTCTGGGGTTACGTTGATGGTACCAATTTGGAACCAAATCACCCCATTGAACCCACTGCTCCGAAGCCTCTTTCTGACAAAGCTTCTGAAAAGAATCTGACGTCTTTAACGCTCAATCAGAAATTTACAAAGAGGATAAGGAGAAGTATGACACACTGATGGAAGATTATCCTGACGACTTGAAAAAGTGGCAGGATAAGAATGCCATGGCAGTTGGCAACATCACTCTCCGTCTTACTTCCTCCCTCCAACAACTCTTTGCATCTGTTACTGATGCTGACGACTTATGGAATAATATCAAAGATCATTACTCCCTTCCCACTGTCCCATCCATCTACAAAGACTTTAAAGAGGTCGTTGGTATCCGGTTTAATCCGAACCAGCATCCTGGCCCAGTCTTTGACAAGATGATTGCGACTTTAGGTCGTCTTGGAGAAGTCAATTTTGGCTTTGGTGTTAGTACGCGCAATATGGGGCTTGACCCACTCCTGCAGGCTATGATAGTCATGGCCAACTTTCCGTCCAAATGGGAACATCTCATTCCTATTATTCTTTCCGGCACTCGTCTTGATAAACTAACGATCATGGATGTCCGTACAACCGTGATCAATCACTTCGAGATGGAAGCAAATAGAGGATGGGTAAAGAGCGGGCAATCTGCCCAGAAGATCTCTGCCGTGAAGCGCAAGCGCGAAAACCCTCGCTTTACCAAGCAGGGTGCTCAGCAGCAGCCTTCATCGTCCACCACACCCTCTACTAACCAGCAGTGGCCTAACAACCAGCGCGGTACTAGAGGTGCAGGACGAGGCAAGTTCGTCAAGGGCAAGGGTGTGGTCAACCTCAAGGCCACTCTCACATCGCATCCACTGCCGCACTCCCATCTCCCACTTCATCTACCATGCCCATATTGGGCATTCATCTATTACCACCCGCACGTCTCTCAGTCCCCTCCTACTACAAGGACTCCGGGCATCTACCCCTCTGTCAATAACGCACTATCGCTCGCTGAGCGTTTGGAAGTCCCAGCGACTATCCAAACGACGAAGACGCTTGAGCAGCGCTTCTCTGATTTCGATCAGAAGTTGCACACATTCCAATTGGAACTACGATGAGGAGTATGACTCCGAAGTCGATGTCGACATGTCGCAGCCGGGTCCTTCCAATCATACGAGGACTTTGAGCGCACAACTACCTACGGTGAGTCAGAATTGGCCTCCGTCTTCGATAAATGTCAATGGACTCACGTGACTCTGATAAAGAGAATCGTGCTCCTACTCCTGAAACAGGGGAGTATGAACTATACGAAGAAGGGTATGTCGGTCATCCTTCCCTTCCTCCTTTGGAAGTCCCGTTGCCTCTGGCAAAACCTACCATCTTTATACAAAAGATGTGTATGGTAATGCTACGCATATGCAAACTCTCAGAGCTCGTAGTTCTGCTGAGATGATTGATATTGTCTATAGACAACATCAAGACTTCGTGCGTAGGCAAGGAGAAGCCATGATGCGAGGAGAGATGCTGGAGCCTACGACTCCAGAGATGCGGATCATAGACCAACTATATGGGTCTCGTGATGGGACTCCTGCAGGGTCTCGTGCACCGACGCCTGAGCCTGATCTCTCAGCTTGGGACCCGATGATGTATAACGAGGACACCATTTCCCTTGATTGGGGAACAGATGAAGAAAGGTACGCCTTTCTCACACAGCACTTATACAATGCCGACAATCAGACAGCCTTGGACCTCTTACTAAAAAGTATAAGGATACCAAGTTGTAAAAATAAAAATGTACCGTCTGTAGTGTCTCCATTGTACAGTATGAATATCGGCGCGCTTGATGTTTTAGAATGCGAGCATGATCAATATTTCACACAGTGTGCTAAGTGTCGAGAAAAGATAAGCTCCATGTGGCTATTAGACTCAGGAGCTTCGGCACACTTCACTAATAAAATTAGTGACTTCATTGAGTATGAGCCTGCAATAGAATCTGACCGGATACCGGTTAGAACTGCGTCTAATACTATTTATGTAGAAGGATCTGGAACAGTGCTTCTAAAGCACTATATAAACGATGCTCTAGTAACTACTAGAGTACATCCAGTCCTTTACATACCTAAAATGACAACGCGGTTGCTTTCTATGGGAGCATTCTTACAACAAGGTATGCATGTAATGGGCAACGCGCAACATATTACCTTATACCATAAAGTACAATCGTTTGTCCAATGTAAACCCATTTTAAGTGGACATCCATTATATTGGTTAGATGCGCAATCTATTGAAGTAGAAGTACAGTCAGCAGAAATGCCACTGATCTACAAAGTAGATTACGATCTTATGCATCGTCGCCTCGGACACCCATCCAAAGAGGTTCTAAGACATGCTAAGGATTATACAAAGGGTTTTCCCGAAGGAATTACAATTCCTAATACTGATGGTATTTGTCCAGGATGTGCGCAAGGCAAAATGCCTGCAGCATCTCATCCACCATCTGATACTAGGGCTAAAGCTCCTTTTAGTCGTGTTCATTCCGATCTAAAAAGCTTCCCTATACCGTCATACCATAAATATAAGTATTTTATCGTCTTTCTAGACGATTATACTTCATATGCATGGGTATCACTCTTACACGACAAAGCTTCGGCAATTGGCGTGCTTAAACAATGGTTAGCGTTAATTAAAAATCAATTTAACATTACCATAAAAGAGTGGATGTCTGATGCCGGCGGTGAATACAAATCAGATGTGTTCCTTAAAACTTTAAAGGATGACGGCATTACAGTGCTACAAAGCGTACCTCACACACCACAGCAAAATGGGCGTGCTGAATGCTTTATGCGCACTATAATGGACAAAGCACAGTCAATGTGACTTGATGCTTGTATACCACAGTCTTGGTGGGAATTTGCAGTATTACATGCTGTACATTGTTATAATAGAACACCTATGAGTCGCCTTAAATGGCAAACACCATACTTTCTATTAAACGATGAAATTCCAGACATTTCTCATCTCAGAGTGTTTGGATGCGGTGCTTATGTGCACATCCCAGAAGCTCGGCGTATAAACAAATTATCCCCCAAAAGCGAGCTTATGATCTACTTAGGTAGACCTTCTGGTATGAAAGGCGATGCCTTTATGCGTCAACATAATACCGTATTCTATTCAGACAAAGCTCTGTTTGATGAAATGTTATTCCCAAATTGTACTACTGGACCAAGAGACGGTAGAACAAGGGGAACAACCCAGTTGAATAAACCACCATCTAATCAACCTCCCATTGATGCGTCTGAAGACACCACTCCTGGTGATCTTGACTCACCACTTCCCGAGCTTCTTAAAGGGAGACACGCTCGACAACCCGACGGGGTTGATAAGGTTCCAGATGAACCTGAGGCTGCTGTTCAGCCTGACGAGCCGCAAGCTCCGCCTTCCGTACCAGATCCTGTATCTCCTCCATTTGAGCCAAGGAGATCTGGACGTGTGAGGAAAACAACTACTCTTCCTGAAAATGTCTATGGAGATAAACCTCCTAGTAAAACACTAGCAGACATTGAGCGAAGTCGTACTTGGCGAAAACTGGTAACAAACCAGCCAGGTAGCTCTCAGCAGCATTTACGCCAAGATCAGCCGATTCCAGGAGGAATTCCTGAACAAATCGAGCCTGATCCTCCAAGTACAAAGAGTGACTCTTCACACGACTCAGAGGATGAAGTAGATCAGCAATTGCTGACCCGCCTTGCTCAGGAAGGGGGAGTCAAATTCCTGGATCTATTGCTTGCCAAAGCAATTTCACCGCTAGATCTGGAATCACCTGATACCTCCAATATACGTGAATGGACCTTTAGGGACATTCTAAAAATGCCAAGTGATATACAGGAGGTGTCACGTGCGGATCACGTGTCATGGCCACTGGTGTCACCAAGCCGATGAAAGTACGATTCGCATTGCCTGTAAGGGCTGAAGACCCCTATGAAGTGCGGTTCACTGAAGACGAAGATGAAGATGCGCTGCATTTGGATGCAGACGAGACATATGAGGTCGCGCGAATGTTGAGTACTGAAGATAATTTCATTGTGGACAACAACACTGGCGATACTATTCGTTTAGGAATGTGTAAGACTGAGTCACATGCTTAATCATGTGATCAGCAACCCCCAGACCACGGGATCTGGTCTAAAGGATAAGTCACGGGGGAACACGGTTACCTCAGGTCGAGATATAATTCCTGAGAGGGTATAGTTGGATGCGGGATTCCCAACTCGGTTAGGCTTTGTCCTGTCTTGATTCATTCTGATTGGAACATTCTGATGATTGCTATATGGCTGTATTGATGATGCGCTGATGTTGCGCCGGACGATTACTGGACGATAGTGAGTCACATAGTGTTATCTCTGACTCATGGTGGGGCCTTCTGCCTCATGTACTGTATGGGCTTATCCCTGTTCATTGATTGGTTGTAAGCTTGGGTCGTTTATCCCTGACAGCTTATTGGACGATACGATATGGTACGATACCTGTTATTCGATTGGGACTCAGTTTAGGAGTCAGCCCTGTAGTGTATATAAGGTGCTCTGTCTTGATAGACGAGACCTTATCTTCGTTGTCTTGGAGTCTACCCTGAGTACTACCTCGAACAATTGAAGTGTTGGCTTATAGTGCCTGTTCCTCTCATCTTGTTGATCCTTGTGTGGTCTGTCCTCTCATCTCTTGAAGATCCCTGTTGTATTCCTTCACTATAAGGCGAAGCCCTCGTCGTTTGGTTCGTCTTTTGTCTTTGGCAATCGTTATTCAACTGCTGTCTGCCTGTTCTTGGATCAAGGTCAACAAAGAGTTCCAAGTCGGAACAACGTTTGGTAGAAACGTTACAGGAGGAGTGGCGTAAAGCGTGTCGTGAAGAGTTAGAGTCTCTTCGCAAATGCAAAGTCTTTGAACTAGTTGACCCGCCGAAAGGCAGAAAGGTCATTAAGAATCGATGGATATTTGACTTAAAGTCAGATGGCCGGAAGAAAGCTAGGCTTGTAGCCAAAGGCTTCTCTCAGGTTGAAGGCATTGATTATGACAAAATATTCTCACCCGTGGTATGGTTTGAGACTGTTCAGATGATGTTAGCGCTTGCAGCGTTAAAAGACTGGCACATCTCCGGATTAGACGTCAAAACAGCCTTCCTATATGGTGAACTCGATGAGGAACTATATATGGAACAACCTGAAGGGTTTAAAAACCCCCGCCAGAAAAATAAAGTGATGCGTTTAAAGCGTGCTATATATGGACTGAAACAAGCTGCTTTAGCATGGTGGAAAGCGCTTGATAAATCCATGGCTACGCTAGGATGCACACGTTTACTATCAGACTCTGGTTTATTTGTGAATGCAGATAAAACCATAGTAGTGATAGTATATGTCGATGATGTTCTATTCCTTGGAAAGAACAAATCTGACATTAGTTCTCTAAAGGAACGCTTTATGAAAATCTGGGAATGTCGTGACCTTGGTGATACCCAAGAGTTCTTACGCATGCGCATTATTAAATCCAAGGGTCGTATCCTTGTTGATCAAGTAGATTATCTACATAAAGTGCTGCAGCGTTTTAAACTCACGAACGCGAAAGCGGTCCCCACACTGCTACCTGAAGGGTATCAACCAGTACCCAATAAAGGTTCACCAAACCCAGAAATTCGCACGTCATTCCAACAAGTGATAGGATCACTCCTATACATAATGATTGGAACTCGACCAGACATTGCCTATGCAGTGACAAAACTCGCGCAGTATGCTGCAAACCCCACGCAAGACCATTTAAATAGGGCACTATATATTTGCCGCTATCTAATTGGTACTTCTAGTTATGCTTTAGTCTTTGATGGCAAAAGCGATGGGGGTTTATTAGCATATGTGGATTCTGATTGGGCTTCTGACCCAACAACGAGAAAGTCTACTACGGGCTACTTAGTTAAATTAGCTAATGGAGTATTCTGTTGGAATTCTAGAGCGCAGAAGTCAATTGCACTGTCTTCCACAGAAGCAGAATACATGTCTATCTCAGATATGAGTAGACAGTTGGTCTGGATTCGATCTCTCTTTGAAGAGATTGGAATATCTTTAGAACCAATTCCATTATGCGGAGATAATCAAGGCTCCATATTTCTTGCTTCTAATCCTGTACAGGAAAAGCGAATAAAACATATAGACCTACGCTACCACTACATTCGCAAGGTCATTCGCTTAAAGAAGATTGAACTATTGTTCATAGAAGGAGCCGAAAATCCCGCAGACTTATTTACTAAGAATCTGGGACACATAAAGTTTCTTAAATTTAGGGAACAACTAGGACTTGAGTTCTACTCATCCTAGAAAGAGAACGAAATCGTCGCATAGATCTCGGAAGAACCTGACATTCAGATGGCATGCCTATGCATCTGAGTCAGACCCGATTATTTTAGAAGATGTGTCGAGTAATGCCTTTGCATGGCACACTCGCAGAGAAGTGGAAAAGATCGAACTTTACCAAAAGTTCAACCTTAATCCCAATCTTCTTCACGCGACTCTTTCTCTCTCAACACCGATGACATGATGAAGCTATAGGCTTCATGCGCAAAGTGAATCTTCGAGTAATACACGAATGATCCTTTGATTGCTGTCATCAATAATCTCTACTATACTATATTACTTTGCTCAGTACATACACGGTATACTTAGCAAGGGGGAGTGTTGAAACGTAATAAGTACATACGTATCTTATCTATAGCAGTTACGACATTACAGTAGTATCGTACATATGATTACCATATTAGGGTACTCCGTTACGCACAAAAGTGGGCGCAACTCCAATATGGAGGGCGCAAGTCTTATCAGTATCACACGTGGTGATATTGAAGACTTCTGGGGTGTTTCACATCAGGCGTCACTGAAAACGCGATATTGTGGACACCTTTACTCATCACTTTTACGCAAACGGACATGGGTGGACCATAGGGACCGGTTTTCCTATAAATGAGGGGAGTAGAGCCCCTCTAAGAATACAAGTCATTCACTCTACGCACACTTGAGCACTCCACTCTACAAACCTCTCTACTAGTCTCAATACCTTCACAAGGTGAGACTCCATGACACTGTTTGCTGCGCTGTTTGCTGCGCAACACATATCTGGGGGAAGGGTGTGATGACTGTGATACTTTCTGTTTGCCCATGCTGCCTGTGCACCTGTCAAGCCCTCACCATAGGCATGGATAAACCTTGCTGAGTGATTAGCATATCTATAGATGCAGTAAGAAAGAAATGAACAGAGTAAGAAATAAGTCTGTACACACCGACGAATTTGTTCAATGGGTATGTCATCCAGAGAAGCCAGTACCTTCTTTTTCATCTCATCAATGGTTGCTCCTCTCCCTGCAGTCCGAAAGCAAAGCTTGGCAGCACCCCAGTACTGTTCAATATAGTTTAATTCACAGTGATATTTTGGGTAAAAATCACAGAAGTGGCCACGCTTCTCAATAAGCTCTTCAAGTTCTGACTTCTGAGAAACAAAGTCAGGCTGGTTGAAGAGAAGGGTCCAACAGCAGCAGTTATCTCTGACAGAAGGGCATTTGGAGCCTGAGCACTCTGCAAGCAAACCAGTTTCTGGCCAAAGACCACGCTCCTGAATAATATGCTCCATCCCTTTAAACCACCCTGGCATGGTGGGATGGTCATCAGGAAAATAGAAACTCTGGCTCTCCCCAGTCAGAGGGTTTACACCATGGCGCATCCTTGATCCATCTTTAGAGTTGGTCCACTTGGCCCTGGGTGCTGCATGGCAAGTTGTCAGCCCCATATAAGTGAAATCAGGATAAAAATACCTTTAGGCATTCTTTTTGCTGATAAGGCATCACCAGCTCTTTTCCTGTGTGAAGGGGCATTGTCAAAGAGAAAAAGCCCCTGTGAGTTTCCCTTGGTCTTGCCCTCAAAAATATCAATGGCATAGTCCACCTGTTGAAGCAGGTTTGCTGAAGTGAACCAGCCATCCCTATTAATGCCTGGTTTGAAGATGACCCTGGCTTCTCTGCAAAATAGTCAATATAAAAGTGGGCCTTTAAAGAATTGAAGACAGACTCAATAATATCATCAGGTCCCTTATCAAGCAAGCGACCCCACTCAGATGTTAGAAAATCTGACACCATGATTGACTGCCCATCACCCTTTGGAAGTGGTGTGGCTTTACTGGTGCTTGCAATCCAGTGGGTCTTTCTGAAGTCATTTTGATAAAACACTGATTCATCATGGGTGACAAGGATCAATCTGAATCTTCCACCCTTCACAGGGAAAGCATTTTGAGGTCTGTGTTCAATCCCATCACTGTCCCAGGTGTGAAATCGCTTTTCATACTCCTTCTGTCACGTATGTGCCATCGCGGTCATGTGACATTCGGCGCACGTGAAGGGTGCGCGCTGCCTGCGAAGGCAAGCAAAGAATATCGTGCCGTGAGACATCGCGTGATAAGAATATGTTCGGGTTTCACGTGACTGATGCGAGTTCCAGTCATGTGACCGGGTCGGGCTTATGCCCATGCTGGCTTATCAGAAGCCGAGGTCGTTCCAGGCCCTTATCATTGGGTTCTGATGGATATTTCTGATGGACTACTACATTGAGTGTTATCTCTGTTGTGTGAGTCATTATGACTCTTATCACTGATTGCCCTTATGGCTGTTCGCCTCATGTTGTGGGGCTTGTGGAGTATCACTGATGGACGAATATTACTGGAGGATAAGCCGTATGCTTACCTCTCATGTCTTAGGGTTCGCCAGGAACTCAGCTTGAAAGCCAGCTCCTGAGCAGTATATAGGTAGCGGCTTTGGGCAGTACGGCCCTTAGCTTTACATTCTCATACCACCTCACGACTAGCATGGTTGGTCCCTGTTAATGCATTGCTGTCCACTCCTTTCCAGTGTGCTTGTCTTGTTGTCCCTTTGTGGACTTATCTATTGAGGCCTTATTATTTGGCTCTCACTTGTTGTCATTTGGCTAGTTGAGACGTCATTCCAGCTAGCGTCGTCTCTCGTCGACGTCACGTGTTCCAGTGTTGCAGGTCAAGGCTGCACTGAAGGTAGCGTTGGGTCAAAACGTTACACCTTCCATCTTGCAACAAAGGCATATCTGTATGCCACAACATCCTCACGCTCATGTCCATCAAGATACATGCCATTTTGCATGGGGCCATAGCGATAGCTAAGCTTGTGCAACCAGCGTCGTGCTGTGCGCTCAGAAATGGAAGTGTGGGAAATCCCAGACTGTGAGAACTTGCCCTGTATGACTGGGCCAGAGACAAGCTCCACAACATCGCTTGCCGTGATATAGCGACCCTTTGTGTGGGACATGAGCAGAGCCTGAAGAGTCGTTGCAAGATCCTCATCCTCAAGAATGCTCCATTTTGACTGGCCAAGATGGTGCAGAGGGAGCTCCCCAGACTGGACAAAGGTGAGTATCCACTCTCACAGATTTCGTGCACGTCCCACACCACGACCTTCAACTTTGGCAACCAGGACAGATGCACTTGTCCAGCCACATTTCGACTTTGGGTCCAGATAGAGGTTCAAGACCCCTATCATCCCTGTGAGGCGAGCACAGAGGATAAGGTCCAGCCGTGAGTCGCAAGACTTCTCGACCAATTTCAGAAGGGCTTTCGAGAGTGCCACATGGTCCCTCCAGCCTTCAAGTGGCTTCACCGCATCCTCCAACGCTGATGATGCACCGTCAGCTTCCAAATCAAGTTCGCTAGAGTGCCCCGAATGGGTTGTGGGGGACCGACTCAGAATGGGATCAGGTGAGTGATCCCCACTTTCATCCGCACGATCGCTATTGATTTTGGCCCCAGCATTTTCAGCCCCAGCACGCCAAGTCTCCACCAAACCAGCAGCAAGACCAGCAGGGC